>JADDOH010003935.1:0-53921 GCA_016648135.1 Agrypnia vestita | reverse complement strand
CCTTGTATGATGGCAAACCAGAGTACCGGGTCACTAATGGACCCCTTGCTCTTCCATCTGATGTAATAGTGAAGGGGTTTCTTTACTTCACTTTAGAAAGTAGGTGATAGAGAAAAAATAGAAAAAAAGGGGGGGGGGGGGGTTACTGATGTCATGGCTCAGGGTTGCTGCTGTGGTGACGCAGGGGGGGGGGCACGGGGGGGGGGAGCCCCCTTTTTTTTTGTACGCTGAGTTATATTTACTCTTTTTTTTTTGTATTTCTCGGGCACTTACAATCGTGTCATTAACGTAAATAACGCTCGTTAATGACACGGACGTGTCGAAACCGGTAGCGTAATTTCTTTAATAAGTACCAAATTGTTTACTTTAATAATATCTTATATTTACTGCTTTGGCATGTTTAGATATTAACCAAATTTACACCATCAAATGATCTGAAATATATTTATGCATGCCATACAGGTACGAGATTCACCCAAACAGGTAAGAGATCGATACGTACAAAATTAATTACTTGCCATTACCAAATTACTTTTTGGGTAGTGTGGCGAAATTCGTTCGCATTATTTATGCGAACCGCACAAAACTTCCGTGTATTATAATAGTCCGTGTATGCGACGAGATAAAAGATAAAGAACATAAACTATTATATAAGAAGATAAAGAACATGGCTATTCAGGGATATATAAACTCAATTGCAAACATTTCCCTGCATTTTAACAGCTAAGAATATAAATACAAAAGTCGTTGAACCTAAAGAATGCTTAAATAGTGTAGGCTATTCAGAATTCGCAATTCATTTGATAGAAAAAAACCACGCATTTGACCAATCTCCGGGTGTAGATGTACTTCATAGAAATGACATAGCTATACATCTCATTAATTTAGACGCCTTAGAAATAAAAAATCATTTAAAATAAATTGAAAATATATACATAATAAACAACTAGATTTATCGCGTAGTCAAATTCTAGATATATTCCCTTTCCAATTAACTGCACCCACCCATACCCGCTCTCTTTCACCCAACCCCCACCACAGTTGACATTCTGTCTCTTTCTTCCCTTAATGCTTTCTTGATTCTTCTGTGTATAGTTTTCTGGGATATTCTGCCGTGTATATTTGACCTCTTTGGCCAACGTTTCGGATCCCATTGCAGGGACATCATCAGGGCTAATGTGTGGTCAAATATACACGGCAGAATATCCCAGAAAACCATACACAGAAGATTCTGAACGGCCGTGAAAACCTAAGGACATTTTTAGCTTTCTTGATTGTTTGTAATTCTGTTTTTGTTTAGTTAAACTAAACCCTGATGAAGACTCAGCTGTGAGTTGTTTAATCTCAATAAAGTGGTGTTAAACAGAGTTATTTTATATAAAAAAAAAAACTAAAAATTAAAATTATCTTGCGTACGATTTTTCACCCTCATTGCAATTAAAATATTGTATTGATACCTACCTCTTTCTCAATATAAATCTAAACATTGCACACACAAAACAATTTTATTTTAGCAAACAAAGCCCATAAACTTTAACTTCATTTGGTATTAAATCTGTCATCTTTTCTTGCCTTAGCCGTTCAAAGGAAGTTGGCTCACAACCAAAATAATTTCATTTGTGGAGTTCAATAATTTATACAGTAGATTCAAAACTTTTAAAAGGTTTGTTACTATTTTTAAATCTTATCATAATAGCTGTTGTACAACAAAAACACAGTGGAACAAACCAATTATTCACCTATGTAGGTACGTATATATTTTCTTTTTGAAATGAAAACTCTGCTTGTATTCATCCATCTTATTTTTGTTCTCTAAGTAAGTTTTTCCCGACAACAGGATGTAGCGAAAGAAGATGCTATATGCTAAAGTTTAATATACGAGTACTTACTTAAAAAAAGCAACACATGTTAACATGTTGATTAATTATAAAATGAAGATATTGTGATCATACTATTTAATGGGTAAATAAATGTTCATATATAATCTAACTTATTTCTGAATATAATAACTTTATTCGTTTAAAACAATCTTCACGAAATGTATTGAACCAATTTAATGAATATGAATTAATTTTTTTTTTCAGTATTACTTTAACTGTCAAGATTCAGATATAGCAATATAGCTTGTATCAGAATAGGGCCGAATAACTCAAGTCTAAACAGTGGCTAACCCCAAAAATTTTTAATAGTGAGTAAGAACCTGGTCCACACGAAGAGATGTGTTCTCCTCGGGTTGAACTTAGGACGTATTGTCGTACGTTTTTCTTTCTCCATACAGTCATTTTAAAATATTGGGGTACTTTAAATACGTACGGGGCTCGTGAAAAGAGGGTACGTGCTAATGAATGTATAATTCACGCTATTTTAAAATATTTTCCAAAAATTCATTCGTTTCAATACAAGTTAAATAAAATGATAAAAACCCTGAAAAAATTCCAATTGAAATGTTTTCCAAATGGAATTCGAAGGTTTTTATTTTTTTATTTAACTTGTATTGAGACGAATGCATTTTTTGTAATCGATATGAGTTACTGTCAGTAATGTAATGACAGTCCAAAGTTTTACAAAAAATAAATCAGAAATATTGAAAAAAAAATGCAAACTTTGATGTCGCATATCTCCATAACTATTGATATTAGGTCATAATAGCTTGAACATTTTCGACTCATAATCAAGGCAGGAATGTTGTCCTGCGAGGTTATTAATGTTTCCCCAATAACTCTGTATACAAAGGTACACAAAAATAATAGTTTTGTTATATTTATTTATTTATTATTTACCAGTGAAGAGCGAGCAGGAACACCGGTTGCGAAAAAATGACAAATCTTTAAGGCTGTCGGGGGATGCTACCCTTTGTTAAGAGAAAAACAAGCCTTATGCGTGATTAATCATCTGACGATTCTGCAAAATATATCTTAAAATATCATCTATTATAAGAGGATTAGAAGGCGTAATGGAAGTAAAATAGTGAAATAATTATTTTAGGAAAATCGCCTACAGATAGTCCATACAACAGCCTTCAAACAAGATGCCATCTTACCAAGGACCACTCTCGCCTCTTCTTAACTCGCGATGGGTCATAAAAAATGGTTATGACATCTTAGGTCGGTTTCACACTCGCGTTTTATGAATCTGTCGCATTTTCAAAACGATGGGTATTGTGAACGAAATTTTTGTTCGGACGCGCTGCATATTTTTGGTCATTTCGCGGCACGACGAATTTCCCCTATATACAAATACGTTTGTGGGGGGACTCAAAGGTTCTATTGTTTTGCAAAGTCTCTTGTAAAAAAAATGTTACCATTTAATCTAATCTGGGATGGATGGGATATCCAGAGGGGAAATTGCACATGTGTATTCCGCTGGGACCTAAAGAATATGTATGCAAAATTTAGGTTAGATCGGTCAAACGGTATAGATTTGTATAGAAAATATATCAATAAGAGGGGATAAGGTAAAGGGAAAGGCATAAAATATCGTAAATGTTATTCGCCGCGTCCTGAAGAATAAGTATGCAAAATATGATTCAGGACGGTCGAACGGTACAGATTTGCATTGAAAATATTTCAGGGGAGGGGGAAAAGTAAATGTGGGTATGGGGAAATGTCACCTGTGTTACCCGCTGGGTCCCAAAGAATGGATGTGCAAATTTTGGGTCAGATCGGTCAAACGGTGTAGATTTGTACAGAAAATATATCAAGGGTGGGGATGGAGTGAGGGGGAAGGGAGAAATTTCATCTGTGTTACCCACCGGGTCCTAAAGAAAAAGTATGCAAAATTAGGTTCAAATAGGTCAAACGGTACAGATATTCATAGAAAATATATCAGTGGGAGGGGGTTTAAAGGGGGAGGGGAATATGTAACTCATTTTACCCACCGAGTCCTAAAAAATAATCATCCAAAATTCGTGTCAAATCAGCCTAGACGCGACGGAAACCTTCTCCTAGACACTAGAAAATAATATTTTCGAGCGTTCGAAAGATCAAAATATCGCGTATTTAAAGCGGGAAAAAAAATTATCGAAAGTCGTTTTATGTACCGAAAAATTTATATACCTAGATATACCTGTCTCAATACATTGCGATACTCTGAGCGCGCTGGTTTTGTGTTTTGGTTGGTTTTGTGGAGCTTTGCGTACACGTTCAAATTTCCAAAAGTATTGTCGATAATACTATGTATGTCTCATGTACTGCTGTACAGCTTAGTAGTATTTTTTTCTCAAAGAACTGACCTCTCTCTCTGTATCTACTAAGCTTTTCAATATATCAAATATAATTTTTCGACTGTAATCATTCCGTGACAGGCAGGGATACTTACCACTACACTACCGAGAGGAATGAAAGTAGACTGAATGCGGTCACTAAGACGCTTGTGTGGAAAATCCTTGGTCGATAGAGTGAGGAATGAACAAATTAGAAGTGAATGCAATGCTGGCTGTAGTGTAGTAGATAGAATAAAGACAGGAGTGCTGAGATGGTTTGGTCAAGTGAAACGTATGAATGAAGAAAGGATGGTTAAGAAAATATATGAGACGAGTGTTGAAGGCAACAGGAATAGAGGGCGTCCGCGAAAGACCTGGCACGATCAGGTACTACAAGTATTTGAGGATGGCTCTATTAAAAGCCGCAACAACCGTAGAACGTGTATGAATGTGGCCGAAGCAAAAGTGGTGTGCCAGGATAGGAGAGTGTGGCGTTCAATCCTCTCTGCCTACCCCTGCAGAGAAACGGCGTGATGGTTAGTTAGTTAGTTAATCATTCCGTCAATAAACGGTGAAGAAAATAACATATAAAGAAAACGACAACGTAACAGCAGAAACCGTCAAGTGTGAATGCAGTCTAACGGCGGTCTGGGAAATGTCCCTGTTATTTCACACGACAGAGAGGTAGCTCTCGAGCTTACTCTGGAAATTCTTATAAGAGATTTTCTGTCTATTACCTTTGTAAGGGTTGTGTTGTTCGTAAGGGTGGAGCACTTATCTGATATTTATATAATATATTATGGTTGTGAATGAAATGCGATTGTATCCATTAAAAGAGTGCGACGTACGGTTGGCTAAATAATGAGCAAAATGAAAGCATACCAACATAAACAAAATGAATGCACACAGGAGATGACTCAAGATTGCTTTAAAATTAAATATTTACCAACCTACAAAATAAATAGAAAAATTCAATTGTTATGTTTACTCAGGGGTTACGAAATGGGATCGAATAAGAAACTCGACAAACTACTGGAGGTACGTAGGCTTGGGTACGTACTAAGAATGTCTGATCACCGAATTCCTAGGAAAATACTGAGTGTGATTCCTAAGGGTGGAAGTCCAGTGGGCCGCCCCAAACACGTAGGGCGAGGCAACTCCAGAAACTGTGCGAAGAATGGGTGGGACTACAAGACCCATATAAGAACAAGGAGAAGAGGATGATGATGATGATGACTTAGGACATTTTTTTTACAGCAGTAGGCAGATTCAAATTATTTCCAAAACATAGCTAGGGTGTAATGCATTCCGACACCTGAATATGATTTTCAAAAATAATCTTCCACTGTGTGTAAAACGAAAATAACGAAATTAACGGAAACTAAACCAACGTGTACTTCTAATGCTCACGTATGACTGCCAAACATGAACTATTGACAGAAAAGAGGTCTAAAAAGTACGAATAATGCGAAAGGGATCGAGAAGACACGAAAAGAAATGCTTGCGGCAATAATATTTGATATAATCGATACGCCATGAACGAAATAGCTGTGGTCAAACCACAACGCATAGACAACGATCCATCGCTGGACGAATGCGGTCTTCCGGTGGTACGCGAGGGGAATCAATAGACCATCAGGCCGCCTTAAACGCAATGGACTACCTAAATCATGAAATTCTTGGGATGCCTTCATCCAGCAGTAGATAAAAACGACTGATAATGATATTGATGATAAATAAATCTTTGTGAACTTGCATTTTCCATCTATTCCACACTCTGTCGTCCATAAATTTCTTCCCTTGGAGTTGTTTTTTCCTGTACGAGAATAAATAATTGTTGAATGGTACCATACCTGGGCCATACCTATTTTTTTACAAGTAAACAGTGCTCGCATATCTTCCAATATGATTAAAGGTATTTTTTCATATTTTGTGAGGAATTTAACGATGGTGTGAGGCTCAATTTTGTCTATATTGTGGTTTTCGTCGGGGTTTGACTTGCTCGTTCGGTAGTATCCGAATGAGCATTGTTAAGTGTTTTGGCTGCGGAAGATAAATAAAAATACTGGAAATTAATAAGTGATTAATTAATTATTAAATGGAAAAAGTCAATTAACACGAATTCAACTTTACGCTATTCTTTAAATTACACTATTACGCAATATATCACTCGTATATGAACACTTTATTATCGCTGGAAACACTTTATTTGTCGGACGATTATAGATAATTATGGACGGTACTAGATCCTTCCACTGTGTTCTTCCAAAGTGACATTACAGGGGATTCGGGCAGTGTGCGACTTTTTCTGCTTGCCATACCTGAACGATATACTAATAATAAGTTAAATGATAGAATTATGTAATACAATCCCATTCATACGCTTCCATTCCGAACTTTTTGAGCTGTCCTTATAAAATAACACCGTACAAATCTCACTCCAGTACCAAATCGAGGTCGTATCTACAAATAATGTTTTTCATCTTAATGGAGATCGCCTTGGCTCCGTTTTATATTTTATTTAAATTGATGGCATTAAAAATTTTTCATAACCGATTTCAAAATATTTTACCGTCTTTTAAAGCAGATTTTATGTAAATATTTGGGCATCTTATTACAGATCTAAAAATGCACCTTTGTACAAGTTTAAAAATGCATATTTTTAATCTCAGCTCTTTCCAATTTCCCTTGGGCTGTGACGTTACCGCTGTCAGTATAAAGGGGTAGGGGGAAGGGGAGAGAGAGGGAAGTCGAGCTGCCTAACTTGGAAAATTCCAACTTTATATTTGTCATCTGCAAAATTAAAAAGGTATTTTCTTGTTATAGTGGTACTCAACTAGAATGATTATTGGTTATGTTTTGATATTTAAAGCCTTAATTTTATGGTTGTTGCGCGTCCGTCCTGACGGAAAGCACAGTGGTGTCGGAACTGGCCGAAGCCGATGTTAAAAATAACACTATTATGCAAAAAACCTCGCTTTTTTAAGGTTTATTTTTATTTCTATGTTTTCGAGTATGCCGAGTACAAATCTGAAGCCAAAAAAAATATATATCGACACTATTTTCAAAAAATCTAGTTTGCAATAGAATAAACGAATAATTTGACAACCGTATGTTTATTTAAATTGCAATTGAGACATAATTGCTTGGTAGGACAAAATATAGAAAAAAAAGTTAAATGTCTCCCACAACTAAAGGATGACACAGATGCACATAAATATAACATATAGACAAGTCAATTTGGTGGAACAAACAATTTTACAGTTTAATTTAAGGGATTGTTCCTAATTTAACTTTATCATAAACATAATAGGGGTTCGTAATCAATCACATGGTCAGGGAGGGGGACGAGTTTCCAGCAGGTACCTATCTGCCTCACCATGTGACGATACTTTGCATATTTAGCGCTTGTTCAGACACAACGGGAACCGTTCAGTTTCAGAATCGCGTTTCAAAACACGCGATTTGTGTCATCTGTTCACACAGCCGCGGTTAATAAGCGATTTGTGCGCGCGAAAATAAACGTCAGTTTGACAGTTCTGGTGCCGTTCTCCATCTTTGAATATCAGAGATATATTCGCTCATTACTTTGTTAACGACGGCCGTGTTCCATGGCAAGACACATAAATATCATTCTGTCAGTTCATTTTTGGTGAATAAATACCTACTTCTCTAAAATACTCTTTTTTTCCACCATTTCCAAATATCTCCACCAACTCCTGCCAAGCTTGGTTCTTGGCATATTTGAGTAATCCTCACACTATTACAGGTCTTTTCTACCATATTACAGGTCTTTTCTCCACTTCATCAATAAAAAATTCAGTGTCAAAGCGATCCATAACCATAGAAAAGAGAATATAATCCACGCGTGCTCCTGTTGTGACATGGAACCGTGCGGTGCCCGCAACGCGACTGAACGCTCTCGTAAGGCCCCATAGTAATAGGATCGTGCGGGCGCCGTGCGAGTCTGTTTTCTAGCGGTTGGGTTGCGGGCACCGCAGCGGTTGACTAACCGCACGGTTGTGTCTGAACGATCACATACAAACCTAGGTAAATGAGACCCGCACGGATCTCATGCGATTCTGAAACGGCACGGTTCCCGCTGCGTCTGAACAGGCGCTTAGTATTAAAAATATCTTATTTTAGACTTAATTGATTTTGAACAAAATATTGCTTTAACAAAGTATGCAAGAACCAAGTAAGTAAAAGCAACAAATTCTTTAAGTATAATTCCTTGAAAATGTTACACTCGCTTACACAGTTTTTTCTTGTTAAAATATATAGTTAATGCTTTCAAAATCTTGCAGCTTTTTATTATTCAATGAAGCTTTCATCTAAAAAATAATGCCTAAAAAACTAACCCATAAAAACCAAGTTTTTATTATACTCCCTTTCTCATTGAAACAGGTTTCGCGACTACTACACGTGTCGGGCTTAAAAATTAAACAATATATAAATCGTTAAAAAATTGAAAATTCCAAAATTATACTTTAATTATTAAAAAAATTTAAACGAAAATTTGTTAGTTCATTTTTATCGTCGCCACGAATCTGCCTGCAAAGTTTCAGCTCGATTGGATCCCGGGAAAAAGTTTAAAAATCGATCCAATTTTTTTTCGGTAGACAAGCCGACAAGCAGACGCCACGAGTTAAAAGAGAGGGATTAAAAATAAAAAAAACACGACATTTTTACCACAAACTTTGCCTGATTGAGCTTTTCTGACTTTTTGATGGATCTCATAGATATTTTTTCAATGTCTATCGCTATGGATTTTTCCACTATTCGATGATCATTTTCAGTAATTAGTAAAAAGATGGAAATAATAACACTTTCTTCTGTAAGTAAGTAGTTGCTCCACAACATCTACCAACAATCAAAGACGAATAATTTGTATTTATTTAAAAAATATTAGAGACACGGGAGGCCTGAAAATAAAACATTTACGTTTTTTTAAGGTTTTTATTTATTTATTAGAGACACTAACAGGGTAATAGGTACATGATACTCTGATAGTAAACATTATAGTGAAGACTATGCCCATTATCCCAATTACAAGTGTCTTCGGCACGCTCTAGTAACATGTATTTTTGCAATTAATTATATTTTACATGTACATTTATGTGTATTATATATTTTGTGTTTGAATGTAGTGCGATTAGTATTTAATGGATCTATAGGTTCATGTCATCATTTAGAAAATGGATGTTGTGTATGAGTGAGTTTTTGAACGAAGATAAGGTGTCTGCAAGAATATCAGCATTAATGTTAGGGTCAGCACAATACAAAGTATATGTGCGACACAACCTTGTGATGGGAAAAAAGTAACCGACATTATTAGTGTGCTGACTTATTCTGAAAAACTCCGGGTTTCTTATACGGGGTTCAACATGCAAATTTATATGAGATAGAAAGAGAGAATCAATAGCTCCGCTGAGAATTTTGTGTAGCACAACGAGATCGGATATTTTCCGTCGGGACTCAGGTTTGTGCATCTTGAAAAAGGAAAGTCGATCTTGTAGCTGTGAAGGTTGTTGTGTTGTGTTGTTATATATTAGAAATTTCAAAATAAATATCGATACATTGCAATTGCCTGAATTAATTATGTTTGTGTAGGTCTTACGTTTGTGTAGAATAAAACTATCAATATTCTAATATATATACAAGTACAAGTTTTAGAGTTTTAATCTTTATTATATTACCGACATTTGAGATAATGCGCACCATTTTCGGTATTTTATTTCAGTGTTTTACTCTGTTTAAGTTTGTTTCATTTTCGGTTTTCCAAAAATGGTTCATATATCGTATTTAACTCTTGCTATATTTCATATATATTGGACAGAATATTGGGCAAAATTATTTTACGTATATTTGTTTTACGTCTTTATGTTTTATGTGTTCTACTTTAGTAAATGATTCATTATATATATTATTTTCAGTTGATTTGTTTTTCGTCAAGCTTCGATTTTATAGAAATATAATATTCATAAAACCCATTCGACAAAAATAACAATATACTTTCAAATATATTTTACCGTTACCATTTACTGATATATATTTTATCTAATACTATTTACCGTTATATTGTCACAAAATGGCAAGCAGAAAGAATAGCGTACTGTTTGATCCCTTGTAATATGTCACAAAACTATCGCAGGATCTAGAATGGTCCACAATTATCTACAACCTTCGGGAAACGTCTACAAAGCGATGAAAACCTTCTCAAGAATAAATAATCTAGGAGGTTTAATAATCCAGTTTTTGGGTATAAATTGATTTGATAAATCGTTTAGTGCGAAGTGAGAAATGAGTCGCGGACAATAGCCAGGTGTGCCCAGTCGTGAATTGCGAAGCGACAGATACCGAGCGAAATAATCGAGCGAGTTCTTATCTATGGTTGTTACCGATAGTGGCGAATTGAACAAGTGCGACTTCTATATATTATATATATTCAAGAACACATTAATATTTGTGAAATTGTAATTTTTCAGAACAAAGTTCTGTGAAATTTTTAAAACCAAATTAATTAATCAATTAGAAAGATATGCAGAAAAATCTAATTCACGAAAAATATTAGGTTACTACTGGGATTCGAACCCAGGTCACCTCCTTTCCGGGACCGGTGCTAAATTAATCAATTAATAAAAATGAGAACTACATATAAGGTCGATATATTCACGGAAACATAGAGGGTTGCTATAGCTTAGTGGTCAGAGCACCGGCCCCGGAAAGGAGGTGACCTGGGTTCGAATTCCAGTAGTAACCTAATATTTTTCGTGAATTAGATTTTTCTGTATGTCTTTCTAATTGAGTAATTAATTTGGTTTTAAAAGTGCGACTTCTATTTGCGAGAATAGAATAGGCCAACGAGCGATGTATAAAGTGTCACCCAGTGATGGTAAAGTGTTTATATACGAGTGATATATTACATAACATTGTGATTTAAAGAATAGTGTTAAAAATGATGAAATAAAAACACTAAGCTTTGTTTTTTTCCACTATTTTATATTTGAGAATAACTACATGTTTTGGAAACATCTGTTTCCTTCTTCAGGTGAGTATGTGTGAGTGGTAGTCTGATGTATGGGTTGTGGATTCAGTGGGAGTGGAGGGGATATCTAGGTGGTGGGAGATCGGGAACATTGTAAGAAGGGGTGATGTGAAGGGTCGTATTTGATTATCGATTATTTTATTTATGGTGTTTAGGTTTTTATGAATTTCAAGTGTTTCTAAATTATTTTGTTTTAGCTTTAAGTTTAATTCGTGTTAAGCAACTTTGTACATTGAATAATCAATTAATCGCTAATTAATAACCAGCTGTTTTTATTTGTCTCCCGCAACCATAACCCTTGACAATATATTTTATCACTATTAGTATTGTTGCCAAAACTGAAGGAACGGTAGACTTTAAAATATCCTTCACTGTTTCGTGAAGGATATTTTAAAGTCTACCATCCAAATAATAAACAAAGCTTAGAGTTGAAATAGTAAAAGATGATTTAACCGTCAATACATTTTATGGATTTCATACATTCGAAACAAGATTTAAGCATCCTGTATTACGATTAGCGCAAATAGGATTATGATCAAATAAGATTAACGTATGGCTGCCGGGTGCAGGGATCGAAACTTCGACCTTCGGGTTCAAGAGACGTCACTGAACCCACTCTGTCGCTAGGCCAATCAATTTCAGATATTGTAATAGATGTATAATGACGATTTATTATCGGTACGCGTATATACAAAGAAAATTGTGTGCGCGTGACAGGCTTGCCCGGAGGCATCCACCTAGGAACAGCCTCCAAGGTGCCAACTGGATAGAGATGGGTCGTTCATGAACGAACTGTTCTTTTAGAACAGTTCAGTTTACTGAACGAACGAACGGTACTGTTCACTTTAGTGAACTAGTCGTTCACTAGTAGATTTTTCAGGCAGCGAACAGTATTTTGTCGTGATAGCATTATATTTCGACATATTTTTCTTCGGCAAGTTTTATTGGGCACCACTTAATAATAATAAAACCAAATATATAACATCCAGCATAAATATAAATGGTCAACCATCGGCTGAACAAAATAAAAAGTACACGGTTGCTCCAATTTCAACACTTTTGAAAATTGTATATGTCCTTACATTGAACATACTGATTAAACTAAATATTTATGTATTATAATCGATGCTTATCACAAATGGAATCTCCACACACAACACATCTCAAACAAAATAAAAAAGGCCATTTTTTTACTGCGCAATATTAGAAACTTTCTTAGCATTAAACTCCTAAAAATGATATACTTCGCAATCTGCCAATCAATTATAGAACACGGCATAATTGCGTGGGGAGGAGCAACTATGAGTGCACTCAATCCAATAATTACAACTCAAAAAATTGCTATAAAACTAATCCTCAAAACCTCAATTTGAACAAGGATAGATGAAATATTCAATAAATTCGATGTATTCGATATAAAACAAATTTATAATAAAATAATTAAAATAAACGCATAATACACAAATACACAGTTTAAACCAACACAAATAATGATTACTACACGGTCAAACAAACTCAATCTACAAATCCCGAGGTTACTTACCACGTATGGACAAAGGAGCTGTAACTATTTTGGACCCAAATTACTTAAGTGCATGCTTGACGAATTAAAATAATCCGGGCTAACCACAATTTACAACCCTACATAAAATACAAAATATATTGGATCCGAAACAAGGGGAGAGATAAAATAGGCACACTTACACAATATAACCTTATATATATATATGATATATTTTCTATTATGTTAATTTAAACACTTTATTATCTATTTACTATGATTTGAACATACACAATATTGTAAACTATGCCTGTCTCAACACAAATATTTCTAGTGAGACAGTCACAGTCCAAACAAAATCTTATGCTTAAAATTAAATAGAAATAAATAAATAAACCAGATTTTTTTTCATTCGATTTTTTTTTTGGTACCAAATTTTATTTTGGGAAAAATAGATACTATTTTTTCCCGGTGATTTTTTCGGTCTTTTTAAAACATATATCGAAAAAAGATCTACTAATTGAACAGTTCACTTTACAAAAATCCAAATAACTACTGAACGATTTGAAGTAACAGTTCATTTGACTGAACGAAATTTCCCATCTCTACAACTGGATACTAATTTCCATCTGCATGTTATTTTTCATTTCCATTGCAAGTTAATAAGTAACGCTACTCATTTTACAGTGTTATTCAAAGAGTCAACAAAAGAAAAGGATTACATTTAATACGATGACGTATTGAGAGAAGTTTTAAGTATAAGGAGCGAGTTAATCACTTTTATCTCTATCCTTAAGAACGTTCTTCAGATCCACATCACAAACTCTTCATACCGCCTTATTATTTCTTCGGAAGGTGTCCAAGCTTCCAATCCATAAAGTAATTTATTTTTTCAATTTCAATTTTTTTTTTATATAACATTTACATTACAAACACAAAATTTAATTCGTAAATGTTATAAATAAGTTAGAATTATATAAGCAATATATAAACAAGCATTATAAAATCATTCACTTCAAAGGTGTAGGAGAATCCTGCTTCGGAATACCATCTCAGAGACATGGAACAGATCGATATCCAGAGTAATATTTTTTAGCATAGCAGTAGCTCTTCCAACAGGCATAACCATTGGCAGGTTGGTCCTGTATATTGGAATGTGAAACAATCTATGCTGACGCTGTCTTAGGTAATTATTGGAAACATACAAACCAATGCTCCGCATAAAATGGGTAATCAGATACACATTCCTTCTAGTATGTGTAGTAGTTCTAAACTGTAATACCGTAAACACCATAGCATTAAATTATTCGTATTCGTAACTGTCGCATTAGGGTGAAATTATTTGTGGTGTATAAAAGCAAAGACAGCAATACTCAAAAAAATAAACAAATGTTTTGAATGCAGTCACCAAAGATTATATATGAACTGAATTCTGGATTTTATGTACCAAACTCTTCTAATATCGTGTTTCCTATAAATGTATAGGCTATATTTCCTAATAAATCTCGAATTCAGTACATTATAAATAAGTAATGCTCGATGTCTGCGTTGAATTTTTTTTTGGACATTGCTGCCTTTGCTTTTATACCACACATTTTGTGTTTATTTTGTTTTAATATAACTTACTAATAACTGCCACACTAGGTAAAGCCCGTTCTGTGGTAGTAATTCTCATTTGATAGTTATGTAATAGTAACAAATAACAATAGTAAAGAAGTATGAACGTAAAAAAGAAAGCAGAAAGAATTTAGTAATACCTACATATATACAATCATAAGAATACATAAATCTAAAAGAAAAGAAAATGTACATATAAAATAATGATAAAATTTAAGTATATACAAAAATAAATACTATATAAGAGTTTGCATGAAATTATATAAAGCAGATTTTGCCTATTTAGAGGTCACGGGCGGATAACCTCTTCAGTATACCTACTACCTGATATTTTAACAAAATTAGTGATACGGGGTTTAAAAGGTTTGTGTATTGTAATTTCTTTAGTTTCATTTGTTAACTTGTTAAAAACAAGTGGGGCAGTGAAATTAAATTGTCTTTGTCCAAAAGACGTTTTTATTTTAGGTACTTCGAAATTAATTGCATTTGCCAGCTTTGTAACCCGTGTTTGTTGTGTACGCTTAAAATTTACCTTGTTCGTGTGGAATTTTACAAGTATGGTTTTAAGGTATTATTTCCTTGGGTCAAGAACGTTAAATATTCCAAACAAATCATCCGAAGGAAACATTCTCGATTTCTTGGTGATTTACGCACGATGCATTTTTGTGATTTTATGTATACATGTTACGTTTGCTCGTACTACCTTTATACGGATGCGAATGGGGAGAAACAGAGACGAGTGGAAAAAAATGGAAGAGGCCTACATCCAGCAGTGGAGGGAAAAAGGCTGAGGAAGAAGAAAAAGAAGTACTACCTTTAGGTAGCACGCATAGATTATGGATGCATAGAATTATGATTGAAATTGTTATGGATCGAAAGAATAAAAATTAAAACTGACCCATAAAAACCAAGTTTTTATTATACACCCTTTATTTAAAATAATAGTAATAAATAAAATGTAACAATTATAGACGAATTAAAACATTTACCTAACATAACATTAAAAATTCTAAAATGTCAGATATTTTGAGCTTTGATAAGACACTTCATGCTTTGAAGATAAAATTCTAAAAACATTTGTCAGTCAATTTAATCAAGATTTTGATAGATTTGCGATTTGTGAATTTTGCTGTCATCTGTGAACCAATTGTCATAAATTTTCGAAATTCGTAGTGAAGTACCTATTATGTATACCGACGGGGTAATTCAAATTTTAAATATTCCGTGACGTCATCAGGCCGCTGTTGGCAGTAATCAAACATTTGTATTGTTTACAATTTAAAAAAAAAACATTAAAATTTCTAAAAATCCATATTTTTACTATAATTATTATTTTTTTAACAAAAATTTGATCGATCATTTTGATCGTCGCCACGAGTCTGCTTGCAATGTTTCAGCTCGATTAGATCACGGGAAAAGGGTTAAAAATCGATCCAAAGTTTTTTCGTCAGACAAGCAAGCAATCAGACGCCACGAGTTAAAAGAAAGGGAGTAATAAAAAAATTTAGATTCAGATTCAGAAAAAGATTGCAGGAAATCAGTGCCCTGGCGCATGGTGGTTGGACAACTTGAACCAATGGTCACAGAAGACAAAGTGATTATAATGAATGTACGTTGTAGAATAAGATTATTATATAGGGTGGTCCATCCGATACGCCGGATTTATTTTTAATACGCAACATACCAAATTAGTTTTTAATTAGGCAATTTTTATTGATTTATAAATCAGACATGTTGTGATTAATTATGGTATTGGTCAAATAATCACAGCGGCTGTGTTGGCATACCCTGACGCATTTGATAAAATTTTTGAAGATTGTTTGTATGGCAGTTTGCTCAAATTCAGAAATAACGCTTTGGATTACTGTTTTCAGTTCAAGAATTGTTTGCAGTTTGCTAGCATAGAAAATGGAGTTTACAAAACCTCAGAGGAAAAAATTGCATTACGTCAAGTCGCCTAAGGATAGGGGTGAAGGTCCTTAGTGATAATTCCTTGCAAACTGGTTCTGTTAATGTTCAATAGTTCATAATGTTCCTAGGTTTTCGCGGCCACTTAGAATCTTCTGGTTTGTGTCTTATGGGGTGTTATGCCATAATATTACGACCTTTTTGGCCGATATTTCGGATCCCATTGCAAGGGTCCATCATCAGGGCTGATGTGTTACAATAACATGGCATAATACCCCAGAAGACAAAACCCAGAAGAATCAATTGTTGATATTCCTGGATTCTCATCGATACTTTCACTGAAGACGATACTTTCAGGACGCGGTTGTAAATAACCAAACTAATTTTCTCAATTTTTTTGGAATTAATCTTCGAATGGTGGAATAATTGAAATATATAATTTCACGAACTTTTCGAACGGTCTCAGCAAAATTTTCACCAAATTTGTAAAGTATTTTTAACAAAAAAATTAGCAATCCATTTTTAATAACTTCAATGACAGCCGATGAAAAATATGAAAAATTTTGGTTGCCAAATATAACATAAAAGAATTGTCGGTTATTTAAATTCGGCTTATCCGATGGGCCGCCCTGTATAAATTGCATTTTTTCAGAGCATTTATGAACCTATAGCGTATATGTAAAGAGGCTAGCAAAACCTTATTTATAGTCTAAGTCTAAAGCAAGTATTACTTTTTTACAATAAATATAAGAAGAAGAAAAACAAGCTCTGTGTGTCGGTGTCTGAGTGGCTCTTCATATTGTTCCGAGGAAAAATTACTTCTATTGTACTGCACTGCTGTTATTTTTACTTTATCTAGAATGAAAATATTAGAATGAAAATTTTCTTCCTTACTTCCTAAAAATGTAAAATTAAACATATTATATATTTTATTTGTCAAATTAAACAAACAACTTATTATTATTTATTTATTTAATATTCATGAAAGACCAACAGCACAACAAAGAAGCATAGAAAACATTAATATAATATAGATGGCCAGTTACGTCTCCACTTTTATAAATATACTAGCTGTGCCCGCGCGGCTTCGCATGCGTAGATTTTTAGTACACTGTTTGGATCGTCATAGAACTTTCGCGAACCTTCTAGAACATTCTCCTTCCAGAACTTTCAAGAAATTTATCGAATGTACAGGAATCTTCTAAACACACCGACACATTCCGTCACTCAGTTTAGAACCTTATAGAACTTTCGGGAATTTTATAGAACCTTCTCCTTCCAAAACTTTATAGAGCAATTTTTCCGGAACCTTTTAGACTCACCGACATAGTCGGCGCGCTTATTTAGAAACAATCTGAAGCCTTTGCGGCCTTCCCATGACAAAAAAATGTGCTAGAAAGCACATTTTCGTCACCCACTCCCACCCACGCACAGCCACCCCCACCAAACTCGCATATTTTCGATGTGACACCAAGGGCTATTCACCACCATAACCACCGGTGGGTGGTTGTGGCTGGTTGTGGAGAAAACTTGGCGGGTAGGGAAACACGGGTTTCTTTTTATATATATATTGTTTGATTGATTGATTAATAATGATACATATGTTATGAAATAAACTAAGGCTTGTTAAGAATAATATAACAAGAAAGAATAAAAATTTAAACAAAAGAAAAAGAGATTATCAGCAGAAAAACTTAGGCATGTTAAGAATAATACAACAAGAAAGAATAAAAAAATTAAACAAAAAATAAAATATATCGTATATAATTTTTTTTTATTGAACTTCTTGATTTCTTTGACGTCGTCAATTCTGACGTGCACTTACTATCCACAAAATAAATAAAATTAATAAGCTCAGCAACAGTGCAATAGGGCTGGAATTAAAGAGTTGAAATAAGGAATAAAAGACTTTTTAATTAGATGTTAATTAATTATTGATTTTTTTGCTTTATTACTTCATTTATATTGATTAATTTATGTAAGTGATCAACAAAAGTTATAGACGGAACATGTATAATGAATTAAATTTTAAAATTGCAACACAGTAATGCAGCTGTACTACAGGTAGGTCAGAATTTAAATTTGTCTATAACTAGGATTAGATTTTGGCTGATCATCTTATTAAATGAGAGGGAAATATGGTATACTGTCTATCTGAAAAAATCGATTTTCGTTCTATTATTTCAAACCATCCGATTTACTCTTTATTTTCGGATAATGTAAAAAAAAATTAAAAGAGTTAAACGGAAAAATATTTTTTATACATACGTGGTACCTACAAAAAGTTGAAAGTATACGTAGGGACCGTCAATATATTTTTTCGCATGAGTCATACAGAACAAAGACTGGTTGTTATTTTGTAAAATAACAAACAATACATTAAAATGGAAACCGAGACTTCGCATACAAAGGATTTATAATGAAAACTTTGTTTTTACGGTTAACTTTTCCTTGGCGCTTTATCATATTGGTTTGTGATATTGTGGTGTTTAATTAATTTCGAAAATGATCCCGTTTACAAAATGGGACGCTACAACTACGTCTTGGGACGGATTTTAGATACAATAATTAAATTATAAAACATTATATATTGGTGTGCGTACCTACATATCTCTGATCTAGTGATGTTTTATTTATTTATGGTTTTTGTGTTTAATTTGTAGAACTCCATATTTATTTTTAGCGAAATTTAAAATATGTAGTATTTATTTAATGTCGCCCATATGAACTACTTCATCAATACATTATTAATTATTAGCTATATATGTTCAGCATATAAATATAATCTATATAAGATACATTTTTTTAAAACTTAACCTGTTTCAATGTTGCATCATATCATACTTATTTAGTATCAAGTTTACCTTATTTATATATTTTAGTATTGAAGTGAAGAAAATGTCAAGAAATTTTATTTATTATCCGCAAAATTCACGATGTTTAAATAAATAGTAGAAAATAAATACTTAGCTTAAATTATTTGTTATGTAATCAATTGGCTACATTTACATGATATAACTATTGACAGGCGACCCTCGTAGCCCAGTGGGCATGACACTGGCTTCTCACACCGAGGGTTCCGGGTTCGATTTCTGGTGAGGTCACGATTAATCCATGTGATTTACTCAGGTCTAGGTGTTTTTTTAACGTATTTTGCTTTTTCAAATGGGCTCTTGGCCTGTTGAAGCGTAAAAATAAAATAATTGAATAAATGCAAAAAACGGATGTAAAGTTTAGAGTATAGATGCAAATGATCTTCGCTAAGCGAAGCATTTATTCAACCAAAAATTAACGTGGATCGAAGAAATAAATGATTTAAAATCATATCTTAAAACTAGTCGTACTTTTGATGCATATTCGTATCTGCAAAGATCCTATAGATCCTGATAAATGTGATTTTTTTACAAATTCCCCGAATTTTCCCTTGCTCATTATAAATATCTGGAACATTTCCCTGAAATTACAACCAATATTTAATTTATAGAGAATGCACGGTTGATTGTAACACAATTCACAGTTAAGAAAGGCTCGCTTAGGTGGTCCCGACATGTGGAACGTGAAGGGAGGACGTAAGGAAGATATACGACGCGAGTGGTGGTGGCTCCATAAATAAAAGACGTTCCCGAAATGCACGATCAGGTAAACCAGATGTTCGTAGACTCCATGGACGACGACGCCGCGCTGAAAAGATTAGATTTCACAAGAACCACAACCAAATTGAGTATATTCCACAATTAAATTTATATATTATTTTTATATTTAAATTTATATATTATTAATCAATCAATATGTTATAGATATTTTAAAAGACATTGCTAAAAAAATTCCAAAAAATCATAAATAGATATCTCATTAGTGACAGCTATGGTCATTTAAGGGGAATGAAAAAGCTTCAGACGCCGGTCGCGCTAAGGATTGTTGCAAAACATATACGGAACATGTCCTATAATTTAAATATATACAACTTTAATAGGTGATAGAAACGGTAAACATTACGTTGTGTAAAGTGATCACTTAAGCCAGCCGTACGACAGGTCTTAAGTCCTATGGAAAATGAACACCCAAAGATTTCCATACCTACTTTCCAATGAAAAATATAATTTTCTCTCTTTAAGACATCCATAATATATTGATTGATGAATTTAAAATCTTTCTGTATAACATATGCGTCCGATTCATGTTACGGATTTTAGTAATTAAAACTGCGCCGAGCAAAATAAGTCAAAATGGCAGTCACGGTTAGGTTGATATAATGGAGAATATTTATACAATAAGCACACAAAATATACATTTAATATCACAAAGAACGTGTTTACAATTAGGCTGTGGCAAAAATTAAATATTATTAATAGGTTATTTAATAACACTCTGTAAAAATGTGTAAAAATCTAAAATGACGTGCCGGCGTTCAGTAGAGTTTTGATAGTTAACTGTAAAATTTTTTCTCGAATATCAATTCCTAAAAATGCCCCTTGTATGAACTACAATTCGTCCAGCTTACATTTTTAAAATATTGTCTGGTAACCTAAATACATTTTTTTTAAAAAGCAACTAAAATCATCCATACATTTTTATTATGGAAAATATTATAAATGTAAACGTATTTATTTATTTGGTAATCTGTAAAACAAATCATCTTTACCAATTGCACGTATCAGCTTATTGACTTCGTATAGGAAATCTTTTTTTTTCGAGATTTTAAAGTTGGTCTCATATCAAAAGTTTGATAGTTTAACTAAACTACCTTTAAAATGTCTGTAACTAACGGAATAATATATTCATTGTTATTTACACAAATTATTGTTGTACACGATACAAAATTCCCATTTTTCAAATACCTGGGCACTTTTCGCAAACATGCGACCGGACTAACCGACTAACTTGTATGTGTGACGACACATACAACAAGAAACTAACCTAGAGAATCGTTCTAAATACCTAAAGAACCAGCCATTCAAATTCATTAATTTCAATTCAATTCAGTTATTATTTAATAATATGTACATTACAAACTAAGTGTTCAAGGCATACATATTATGGAAGTATATACATCAAAATAAGAATATTTAACAAATTTTAAAAAAAGTAACCCATAAAAACCAAGTTTTTATTATACTCCATTTCTTTGTAAAATATAATAACGATTAAAGACGAATTAAAACATATAACATAACACTAAACTTACAGTAATTTAATATATTTCTAAAATGTCAGATGTTTTGAGCTTTGATGCTTTGTGCTTCATGCTTTGAAGATTAAATTCTAAAAACATTTGTCAGTCAATTTAGATATTAAACATTCGTAGTGAAGTACCTATTATGTATACCGACGGAGTAATTCAAATTTAGAAAATATTCCGCGACGTTATCGGACTAATCAAACTTTTCTAATGATTCCAATTTGAAAAAACCAATAAAATTTCTAAAAATCCGAAATTATGCTATAATTATTTTTTTTTTTAACGAAAATTTGATAGATCTTCTTGATCGTCGCCACGAGTCTACTTGCCAAGTTTGGATTGGATCACCGGAAAAGGGTCAAAAATCGATCCAAAGTTTTTGTTGACGGCAAGCCGGCAAGCAAGCAAGCAGTCGCCACGAGTTAATATAAAGGGAGTAATAACATAAAATCTGGTCAAAGGTGTAGGAGAATCCCGCTTCGGAAAACCCCCTCAGACACATGGAATATATCAATACCCAAAGCGATTTTTTTTAGCATAGCTGTGGCTCTTCCAACAGGCATAACCATCGGCAGGTTGGTCCTGTATATTGGAATGTGAAACAATCTATGCTGACGATGTCTAATATAATTATCAGGAACATACAAACCAATGCTCCGCATAATTTCAGGATTATCGATCATACCGCGCAACAATCGATAAAAATGTGTAATCAAATACACATTCCTTCTAGTCTCTAGACTATTGTAGCCAAGCATACCCTGGAGAAACTCGGTTGGGTAAAGCCAAGGATAAATGCCCGTACTCTCTCATGTAGAAATATCTCAGAAACTTATTTTGGACTTTCTCCACCATAAGAGAGTACTTGCCCCCATGTAGCCCCCGGATCATCGAGCCACTCTCGAGTCTACTTCGCACCAAGTAGTTGTAAAGAGTTTTCAGTACGCGGGTATTCTCGAAAACCCTGGCAGTGCGCAGAACAAATCCTCAACAAATTGTCGGCGCCCTCTTAATATAAACTACCACTGCCTATTGTCGTTTTCGTACAATAACAATAATGATATACACACATTAAATAAATATAATTCAAGGTTCCCTGTGTCTTGTGCCACATTGTCCGCCTGGGCGCGCTGTCGAGTGAGCTTCCGAACACGAGTCGCGCCACTCTGCACATCCTCCCCCTTTTCCCTCGCTATCACCCTTCCCCTCCCTCTCCACCGGGCTGAGTGTTGCTTCATCCCTAACCGTTTACAATTTATTTAAATTTAGCGCTGTGAGCTTGCGCGGAAGAATTGTTTTTCTTTCCATCGCGTATCTACGTTGCTCCTCTAGAACCGGCATCTCGAAATAACCCCTAACGAGAGATATTATTTAGATATTAGTTATAACCGTTTCTCATTTGAGTGAACTTTTTTTAATATTTTGGTAGAAAACCGTTATTATTTTGAAAGATTTACAAAGCAATAAACATAAAAATAATATAATGGACAACTCAGGAATCTACCAATTAACATGTAGCTCGTGTCCATCACATTATATCTGAACGACATCTCGCAATTTTAATACTACAATCAAAGAACATAAATATGAGGTGTCTTAATAACAACAAATTTTCAGAATTTTCAAATCACCTCATAGAAAATAATCATAAATTTGACTCAAAAACAGGGGTGAAAATATTAAATACCAATAATTAAGGTTTAAAATTAAATAATTTAGAATTTTTTATATTAGGAAAGCGGTGAATAATAAATAACCAAATCAATTTTCCTTATAGCCCTTTGTTCAATTTAACTTTCACAAAAGATTTGGTGACACCCACTTTAGACCCTGCCCCCTCTCACTCTCTCCCGTTAGATTCCTGATTGTTCTGTAGGCAAGTTAGTGCATCAATTAATGTATATTGTAGATTTCTTACAGAGACGAAACTGTATTTTTATGGGAAAGTAGGTATAGAAGTCCTTTGAGTGTACATAGGACTTACGACCTATCGTATGGTTGGCTTAAGTGTTCACTTTACACAATGTAACGTTCGCCATTTCCGCCCATGATAGAATATATCATGTCTACTAATTTTATGGAAGTTGTATATATTTGAAATAATAATCCATAAATTAATTGTAGAATTCTCATTATCGACATTAACGATATTAAAATAATTAGCGACATCTGTGGGGTTTGTAGGGGGAATGAAGATGCTTGGGTACAGGCTGCGTGGAAGGATATTTACAACATACGTGCAAGACGTGGCACGCAATTCAGATATATACAACTTCCAAAAAAATAGTAGACATGGTTTATTCTATCATGGGCGGAGATGGCAAACGTTACATTGTGTAAAGTGATCACTTAAGCCAACCATACGATAAGTCCTATGTACACCCAAAAGACTTCTTTGCCTACTTTTCCATAAAAATACAGTTTCGTCTCTGAGACATCTGTAATATACATTAATTGATTAATGATGTCTCTATGACAAGAAATCCAGCACTGTTCTAAAAGATTTGAACAAACTCAAAAATATTCTGAATACAATATTCTCGATCACCTCCACTCAATATTGTATAGGTGATCGAGAGACCCAGGAGAGGCGGAATACGGGGAGACCTGGTTTCCTGTTTCTGAGTTTCTGACACCTAGGTGTGTATTCATTACTAATATTGTAACCTGTATCTACCGTGATATAATACACATTATTATATAGCTCCGAATACCATGTATTATAATGTACGTAACACCGTGGGTGGTAACACTAAGGGGTTGAAATCTGTCGAGAGCAACGCTGTCTAACACCCCTAACTGAACTCAACATATATAATATCGCATAATATACAGGGTGTACTAGAGATAGCAGCAGAAACTTGGCCGGTAGATTCCTGCCTATATCATGAGTCTAAAATGTTCAAACAACCATGACCTAATATCAATAGTTATAGAGATGTGCAATACCAAAGTTTGCATTTTTTTTCTCTCAATATTTCTGACTTATTTTTTGCAAAACGTTGAACTCTTGTTACAGTAGCTTATATCGATTATGAAAAATTCATTAAAATAGAATTTGTCTGGCCAACCTAAGCTTAAAAAGTTAATGAAGCAACAGATCTACTTACGTTTCTTTACCCTTTAAAAGAACCATTTCTGAAGAAAAAATAAGAAGAAGAAGTGATGTTGCATTCTAAGGTCATGTCAAAAATATAAATTATTTTATTTTATTTTTTAACATACATACCTTCAAGATGTCGTTATTAACGATGAAACGATTACACAATATAATTTTTTTTTATAAAATAATTATAATTAATGTTTGTATGATAAAGAATCTTAGAATATTATTTTTATAATATATATAAATTATCGTTTAAGAATATGTTTCATTGATTATTATCTCCTCGTCATGGCGAGGATCCTTGCAAGTAGGTACATGGCGTCGTGAAACTATCAGAAGAGCCTTGTGTTCCTTATAAGGAATCTGTCTAAGAGAAATCCTCTGCAGAATTACAGAATTAAATAGCATAGGTACGACCTGATGTCAAACTTTTTCATTCAGAATATTTTTGAGTTTGTTCGAATCTTTTAGAATGGTAGTACTGGATTTATTGTCACAGAGACATCATTAATCAATTAATGTATATTATGGATGTCTCACAGAGACCAAAAAAGTATATGGCTTCTAAAAAATTCCGTAAAAATCAATTGTGGGAGTCTCATCGAGCGACATTAACGATATCAAAAATAATTAGCGACATCTGTGGGGATTTAGAGGGAAGCAAAATGGCTGTCACAGGGCGGTATAAATATGTGAAGTGTGACATATAATTCAAATATATACAACTTTCAAAAATTAGTAAGACATGGTACATTCTAACATGGTGGAAATGGTGAACGTTACATATGTGTAAAGTGATCACTTAAGCCTACCATACGATCGGTCGTAAGTCCGATATACACCATAAATGACTTCTATACCTACTTTCCCATAATAAAAATAAAATACTATTTCGTCTCTGTGAGACAGACATTCATAATATACATTAATTGATCAAACTTTTTCAATCGATTATTAAATTTTTAATTCGAAAATATTTTTATTTAATTTAATGTAATATTGGATGAAGAAGGCAAAAGGAAACTATCTCATTTGCCCTCCCCATAGGGTAAACATGATACGGCTTATATACATTATTGATAGCCAACGTCCGTTGAATGAATAAGGAACGAAAATATTAGAAAATTGGTATGAAAAGCGCTCCATCATTAATTAATACCGGATAATATACAGCGAATTAAGTTATCACAGAACAAATATGTACATTGAGAATGATACCTATCCCACGCAAAATTAAGCTGAATAAAAGCTACAAACAGAGAGAAATATAATATAATTTTCTTGGTGACGTGACCCAAAAATAATCCAATGATGAGAATTGTTTTTAAGTGTGGGGTTAGATAGCGAGGAATACGAGAGTGAATCCTTGTAATTATCAATGTTACGTCGATAAGCTTGTAGTTTATACATTATATGGCTTCCCCTTGCTTGCAGTGGAGTAATATCAATTCGAAGTACCTACACTGATGCTAAAATAACAATTATTCTATTCGACGCGCAAGACTAGGTTCAACGTGAATTCTGTAACTAAAATTGAATGCTGAAGGTATTATGTTTCTACTTTCAGGCACAATTTTCAGGAAAATTTCGTGAAAGGACTTACCCATATCAATTGTCTTCAATAAACTATTGCATTGAAATAGACTAAATATTATTCAGTATTCCATTTGGAATTTAGTGTAATATGAGTACTAATGGTCAAGTAGAAGTAATTATGTTTAAAATATATTTACATCCTCAATACCGAATCTGGATAATATTAATAACGCCAGAATGACGGTCAATCAGCCAACTATAATAAATAGTAATTACTGTGATTATATCGTTCATGACCATTAGATTAAAAAAAATATTGATAGTATATTCTAATTTACACAAATCTATATGATGTACTTGAATCTTTTTAACTGCAATCTATTTCTTATTCTTCTTAATACTTAAACTTTTGTTTAATTTACACAAATCTATAAGATGTACTTAAATCTTTTTAAAAGCTAACTAAATTTACACAAATCCATTATATGCACTTGAATCTTTAACAGCAATTTAAATTTACACATTTCTATTATATGTACTTGTACCTTTTTACTGTATATCTATCTATCTTATGTTATTTTTTTTTAAATTTATATTTTGTATATTTTTTAAAGCCCAAAAGGGCGTTAAATAAATAAATATTTTAAAAATAAACAAAAACAGCATCGAGTTGTCATTTCTTTAGTATTGCCCGTATCCATGGTACGAGAGAAGATGAGAAATCGTAGAGATTAATTAGAAATAAGCCTCGGTACCGTGTACGTGTTGATATTTTTATATCTGATATGATCTGAGAGATTTTATTTATTTTTATTTATTTAACGTAACATTACATTAAATTACATTACAAATATAATTATACAATAATAATTTATCATACAATCATATAATAAAATATGTAACTACCCAACTCGGCTGGCCTGTTTTAGGGCAAGTTATATATTTCATTTTAAAACACAATATTCGACTATAGGTACTCATTAGTATATGTAATTAATTAATGATTTAGAGTTCAAGTAAATTAGTACATTATAAAAATTTAAATTAGATTAAACAATACAAATATTTTAATTAAATTAATATAATAAAAAGTTAAATTAGATAAATACATTATATAAATTAATACATTAGTCTAAAAGTAGTTTTCTAAATAAGATAAAAAAATTATAAATATTTTAAACGAAGAAGAGAAAAAAAAATCATGATACTCATTTTACTAAAGAATTTTATTTTATAATTATTTTATAATATTAAAGATACCTCAGTGGTTTAGATTGGCAGGACCGATCCGTATACTGTGCGATCGATTTGATCGATGACTCTGCATACACGCACAAAAACACACCTTCACTATACCTACAGAGATAATTACATCTGAAAAGTTAGATACAGAAGCCATGCAATTACAAATTTTCATTATGTTTAAAACTACAGCTTCAAATTCACCCATTTGACGTAAGATGTACAACAAACGTAAAGAGAGTCGTAATACGAATGTCTGAATCAGAACCACTGAGACTTAATGTGTGTACGGCCGGTATGAGGAAATCTGCCCTCAAGGGATTTTGCGAGAACATAAACGTAAAAAAATAATATAGCCTCGACAAGAAAATCCCGTAAAAATTTAATCCGTGGACAGAGCCATTAGGACCCGCGGAACATAGCGTTTGGTAAGCGGCTCGCCTTGACTTGCTCGCGCGAGATAAAATGTAAATAGGCATTTAAAGCTAAGTGCAGCTGGTGTGCCAAAGAAGAAACGGAACAAGATTAAAAAGTTGTTTTCTTTCTGAAAACAGGCGGAGGTGGTGGTACAGTGGTGTGACGAGAGCGCATCATCTCTTTTCCGAGCAGCTTCCAGTAAAATAGCCGTAACCAGTTCTGATGGCAAGAAGAAACCTTATCTGCCATCGAGGCTTTGTCCAGAAACCTTTCTACTACCAAAATATTTATATTCTAGCTGAGGCTACTCAATAAATATGTGTCAATTATATTTTTTTAAATCCTTGCAGTTTTTTTTTTGAAGATTGCAGGTATAGGCAGAGTTAAGGGTGTTATTACGGTCGTTAGACATTATTAACTGTAAATGGTTGCGGATATTTTATGTTTTTATAAGAAACGATTCTCGACGTTTCGTTGAATACTTATTCAACGTCATCAGGAGGACGTCCTTTACCCGCGGAGGTAGAGGGCGAAGAATCACCGGTGTATAACGATTCACTCCGAATACATTGATAAGTTTTAACTAGAATTTACTACAGTTGTATGGAGCCCTCATTATACAGTTCACATGAGTAATATAGAGAAAGTCTAAAATAAGTTTCTTAGATTTATCAATTATAAACTTAGCATACCTTGAAGTAACATTGATTACTATATTAAACTAGAGACTAGAAGAAAGTGACGGACTTTCTTTTTTTACTCAAATTAATAAATGATACTTTCGACTGTCCTCAACTACTAGAACGTATCTGCTTGCGTGTTCCGTCTCGCATAACTAGAAGTCCTGCAGGTTTTGCCGTGAAAACTGCAGCTCTAATTCCCCACTGCAAACGCTTCCTAGACTAGCAAATAGATACGAGCAACTTGACGTCTTTGCCAGTAACTGTATAATGTACAAACATATATTAAAAGGTGTATTGAAAGATTACTAGTAATTGTAAAATTGGACTTAAAAAATTGATTTGTATTTGTTTTGATTGTTGGTTGAGTGAGATAACTAACTGTTATATAAATTTTGTATTATATTATGACTTCCAAAGCTTATCCTATTGCTTTTCACTCTATATTATTACATTTTTTTGTTTTTGAATTTCTATTATATTATGTTTTCCTTATGCTTCTGCTTGTTATATACGTCATGCTTTTACTTTATATTATATTTATCTTTATATATTTGTATCTGTATTTTAAGTATTTTCTTTCCACTTTATGTCATTGCTATTTTTACATGTTATTATGTTTTTTTCTTTAAACTATATTCTATTAATGTACACTTTATCTATTTGTTTGTAAAAAAAAGCTGTTTAATACGCATAAATATATTAATGACCGCCGTCCTGCGATTGGCTGGAACGCGAGCCTGACGTATTCAGTAGATACGTAGGACTTGGTGTAACTAGACCGCATTCAAAAGAATGTGCGCAAAAATATGTGTGTTGTTACGATGCAAAAAATGAACACAAAATAAGTTTTTATAGTAAGTAAGTAACCTTTTTTAAACGAAAAAATAAATATTCATTTGGAATATCATATTGAGGCTTGTAATACGGGCTTGTCAGGCAACTTTCCCCGGCTTTCTTCTTACCGGACCAAGCTAGGGAATGGTCTTTTGATTGTGGTCGATTAGTCACAGTCGATTAGTGTATCCGGAAGGCACCCTTGCAGTATATACATCTAAAAATTCGATTAAATGTAATGGATTTTTGGTTTAACTCTCTAAACCAAGGTTCTTAGGTCATAATAATACTCCGAGCCAAATTTTGACAGTAAAAACGTCCCTAGTTCTTCAAGAACGAATAGTAGATTAAAAAAATAATTTTATTATTTGTTTTAATCTTTGTACCTATATATTTATTAATTACACCTACATGTTTCGGAAAAACCTTTCCATCGTCAGGGTGTTTTACATATGTCAAAATATCAAAATGAATGATGTCTTTTGTTTTGGTTTTCTGAATTATTTAAAAAAATATTTTTGAATATTATTGCTGAAGTTCTTGATTATACAAAATTATTGGAAATTTTTTTAGAATTGGACTAGTAGCTAAATTCTATTGATTTATTAATAAAATATTGTTTACTTTTAAATGCTTTACTTATGTCTAATGATTCTAAATTATTTAATTTCAGACCATAATTATTTATGTGTAAAATAGAAAATCCTAAATCTTTATCAAAACAGTGATCATTTTCTAATAAATGATTTAAAAATTAAGAAAAACCGCGATTATTCAGCACCTCAAATGCTCTTTGACTCTTATATTAAAATTACAGCCGATTTTAACATTATAAAATGCTGTACAATCTTTGCACGAAAGTTTATAAACACCTAAATTGTTAAATATATTATCTTTATCTTTTGAATTTATGAGGAGTTTCTCTTTATTATTATTTGGATAATATTCAGGTCTAATATTTTTCGGTATATGTTTTGAAATTTGAATCGAAAATATTTTAATACGAGTATATAAAATTCTTCCCCAATAATCATTATTATTATTCATATTTCTCTGTAAATTATATAAAAATTGGTAAGATATATATTTTCTTTAATTTATGTAAGTAGATTAAAGCAATTAATTTTTAAAATGTCAATCTACAAAGTTGCTCAACCAACTGAAAAAATAATAGTAGATGAGTTTATTTAGAAAAAATACGTTTGCATATTTTCATTAATACATATTTTCCTCGGTGTAAACCAGATAGACAATACAAGATTGTTCAAATCTGCCTGCTGCTCAAAAATCAAAATATTTCTGGTCTAGGTTACCCGGGTCACGTGTCAGCAGTATTGACGATAATCGAAAAATGTAAAGACTGCATATTTTTACAATCAATGGCCGTATTATAAATAACACTAAACCCGAATTCGACCCAAAATCCGAGCAATAAAAAGGTAGGACCAAAATTAAGGGTAGACGTTTCAGAACCGCCGATAAATCAAATACATCAAGATTCCATAACCTCCTCATCAATCCGCCGGCCAGCGGAGCAGGCAGGACGGATGACGCATGGACCAGGGTTGGGGGGGTGAGGGGGGGGGGGGGGCGTCTCGGAGAGGGTGGACGTCGCGGCGCCAAACGACGCCAACGCAGCTTCTCGCGATTTCGGGATAAAACGAAGCATGTCTAACTTTCGGTATGCACCGGAATATTTTGATAAAATATTTATTTATTTTATGGATTGTTACCGTTAGTATGTACTAGCTGTGTTAGTAGTAGTAGTATGCCCATTATCCCAATTACAAGTGTCTTCGGCACACTCTAGTAACATGTATTTTTGCATTTAAGTATATTTTACATGTACATTTATGTGTATTGTAAATACTAGCTGTGCCCGCGCGGTTTCGCACGCATAGATCTTTAGTACACTGTTTGGATCGTCACTTTCGCGAACCTTCTGGAACATTCTCTTAACAGAACTTTCAAGAAATTTATTGAATGTACAGGAACCTTCTAGACACACCGCCACTCAGTTTAGAACCTTATAGAACTTTCGGAAATTTTCTAGAACCTTCTCCTTCCAAAACTTTCTAGAGCAGGTTTTTCCAGATCCTTCTAGACTCACCGACACAGTCGGCGCGCCTATTTTGAAACAATCTGAAGCTTTTGCGGCCTTCCCATAACAAAACAATGAGCTTGAAAGCACATTTTCGTCACCCACTCCCACCCACGCCCAGCCACCCCCACCAAACTCGCATATTTTCAATGTGACACCAAGGGCTATCCACCACCATAATCACCGGCGGGTGGTTGCGGAAAAAACTTGGCAGGTAGGGAAACACGGGCTTCTTTATATATATATATATTAGGTCCTTACATATGAAATTGACGTTTTGCCGTACTGGCAAATTTGATCTCAAATATCTTCTCTTTGGTTAGAAATTCCAAATCCAAATTTATACAGCTATTTACTCATGTATTTGTGTTTTGAAAATTATAATTCATTTGTTTTTTCCTCAATTGTTTTTTTCTTTGCGTCACTCAGTTTACAAAATGAAAAACTTGAAATATAACGTTATTTACGAGTACGAGTTCCACCTTGGCACCAGTGCTGCAGAAACGGCTCGAAGGATTAATGATGTGTATGGAGACGGTGCCGCAAAAGAAAACACAGTGCGTTTTTGGTTCCAACGTTTTCGTTCTGGAAATTTCGACCTGCAGAACAAGCCCCGTGGACGGCCGGAGACCAAAGTTGATAATGAAGAATTGAAGGCTATTGTGGAAGCGGATCCATCGCAAACCACATCCGAGTAGGCTTCAGGCTACGGTGTTAGTGATAAAACTGTTTTAATCCTCTTGAAGCAAATTGGTACGGTGAAAAAGCTTGAAAGGTGGGTACCTCACGAATTGAGTGAAGCAAATCAACAAACGCGCGTTGACTGCTGCGTTGCATTACTCAACCGGCACAATAATGAAGGGATTTTAAATCGAATCATTACCTGTGATGAAAAGTGGATCCTGTACGATAATCGGAAGCGCTCATCGCAATGGCTGAACCCTGCCGAACCAGCCAAACCATGCCCCAAGCGAAAATTGACTCCAAAAAAGTTACTTGTGAGCGTTTGGTGGACTAGTGCTGGTGTCGTTCACTACAGCTTTCTTAAATCTGGCCAGACGATTACGGCAGATGTCTATTGTCAGCAACTGCAAACCATGATGGAAAAGCTAGCTGCTAAACAACCGAGGCTGGTTAATCGCTCTAGGCCACTGCTGCTTCATGATAACGCTAGACCACACACTGCACAACAGACGGCTACCAAATTAGAGGAGCTTCAATTGGAATGTCTAAGACATCCACCGTACTCTCCGGACCTTGCCCCAACAGATTACCATTTTTTTCGAAATTTGGATAACTTCTTGCAAAGGAAAAAATTCAACTCCGATGGGGCAGTCCAAACCGCCTTCAAAGATTTTATTGATTCCCGTCCGAATGGTTTTTTTAGTAAAGGGATCGATGAACTACCTATGAGATGGCAAAAGTGCATAGATAGCAATGGTATATACTTTGATTAAATAAATATATTATAATAAAAAAAAATCGGCTTTATGTTCCTCCCATACTAAACGCCAATTTCATATGTAAGGACCTAATATATTCTTGGGAAGTTGTTTATAATATATAATATAAATTGTAAGATTAATCATTTTCATGTAAAATGGAAGCGCGCGTTCGAGTGCCGTACACTCGGTGTACATGTACCTAGAACTTTTCCATTTTTAGGTCGGATAAATATGAATACCTATTTTACTTTTTACTCCCTTTATATTAACTCGTGGCGTCTGCTTGCTTGCTTGCCGGCTTGCCGTCGAAAAAACTTTGGATCGTTTTTAACCCATTATCCAATCGAGCTAAAACTTTGCAAGCAGACTCGTGGCGACGATCAAGAAGATCTATCAAATTTTCGTTAAAAAAAAAAATTATAGTATAATTTTGGATTTTTTAAATTTTTAATGTTTTTTTCATACAAGTTATATGGATTTTTCAACGCATATGGTAGACGCGAAACCCGAAAATGAGAAAGGGAGTATTGTAAAAACTTGGTTTTTATGGGTTACTTTTTTTTCCTTATACAAGATGCCTCATACTAGTAGCAAAAACTTTGCAGGTGGGTTCCTGCTTTGATAATGAGTTGAAAATGTTCAAGCAACCATGACCAATCAGTAGTTATGGAGATATGCAGTATCAAAGTTTGCATTTTTTCAATATTTCTGACTTACTTTTGACAAAAAAATTAAATATCATTACAGTAATATATATCAATTTTTAAAACTTCTTTCGCTACAATACAACTCAAATAAAATTATAATAACCTATTTTCAATTTTTCAAGGTTTTTATCATTTTATTCTTTTTGTATTGAAGGGAATGAAATATTCATAAACTATATAAGTTACTGTAATGATAGATGAAAAAATAAGTCAGAAATATTGAAAAAATGCTAATATGGATATAACATATCTCCATAATTATTGATATTAGATCATGGTTGCTTGAATATTTAGACTCATTATCAAGGCAGGAATCCACCTGTTAAATTTTTGCTACTAGCTATGATTCACCCTATATATTAATCATTAAAATAATTTGTTGATATATGTGTTACAAAGTGTAATGTACATTAACTAGTTTAATTTATATATTGCAAATAGTATATGTGCATACATATACTATTTGCAATGTATACATTATCGAAATTTAACACTTTGTCTGAAACATCTATATAAGTAAATAGTATTTTTTTTCAATTTTAAAAATTGATTTTATTATTTGTATGTAGATATATATCGTACATACATGTATGCAGATATATAACATAAATAATAAAATCAATTTTTAAATAGTATCTATTGTTGTATTGAGGAAACAAAAAAAATGCTTGATAGGTACTTACTTTTGAATAAAATTAAAAATTGCTATATGTAAAGTTGTATATGTTAGGAACTATAAAATAGTTTATTAAAAAAAGGAACTATAAAATAGTTTAATAAAAAAGTGTAAAAAATGAGAAAAATTCATTGGATATCACGAACGACAGCATTAGATGCGTCTGACCCGGCTAGCTGTCACGCCGCTACTAAAGAGCGATGATCGTCAACCAGCCAAATTCGGCATCTTGCGCACCACGCACCGCGCACGGAGCGAACAAATGAACGTCAATTTCTTAGAGAAAACATTTTATTTTGTTGTGTAAGATAAATATTTATACATAATGATTATTTTATAAAATATACATAAATATAAATATATTACGTGGTGAAACATTGAATTTGAAGTCTGTGTTCGGTTTACAGCACCGGAGTAGAAAAGTTAATTTGACTTCAGCTCAGTATCTTTGTCTTCATTATGCGCTTATTTTGCAAGTTAATTATCTTTTTCTTCTTCTTTTATTAGATCCTTGATCTGTATTGACGGGTAAGTCCTGGTCTTAGAGTCTTCTTGTTTGTCTGGTTTTTTAACTGATTGACAATCTGATTTTATATAATATAACCTAGTGATATTGGTTAAATTTATAAGTTCGTTATTTTCCAAGGCAATAGTGCTTTGGAAAGATCTTTTTCGATATACGCCTTGGTATGATTTTATTGAATGCCCCTTAAATTATTCATTTTATTAAAAATAAAATTTCGATAACAAAATAAAACGACATTTTCCAACATATATTTTTGTTTAAATAATACAAGTCTTTGTTTACCACCACCTAATTGAGTTTTAACTAACTAGTTTGGACTCACAGCTACTGAGTCTTCACCAGGGTTGAATATTAACTAATCAAAAAAAGAATCACAAAAATCGAGAAAGCATTAGGGGAAGAACAAGACAGAACGTCAACTGTGGTAGGGGTTAGGTGAGAGAGAGAGGGTATGGGTGGGTAAGGGGGAAGGGGAATATATCTAGAATTGGGCTATGCGATAAATAGTCATCATTTATTTTTAATGATTTTTTTATTTCTACGGCCTCTAAATTATTGAAACGTATATCTACGTCAATATATTTTTGTTTTAGCAAATGTTGATGTGATTTGCATCTCGTGGAATAAATAAGGCACAAAAGTAACCATAAGCTCCCAGATTCATTATTGCCAACAAATCCTTGCTACCGTGGTTAAAAAAAACGATGACGCGGAGACGACATCAAGTGATTTTTCAGCATGATTAACTGTGTGTGTTGCAAATAAAATAATAATGAAAATAAACAAAAGAAAGCTGACCAGAGATGACCATGTCCATGTACTTCATGTTCTGCAGATCGGTGTAGCTGACCTTCCCCCCGCTGCTAGCCTCCACCTCGTCCACCTCCTCGCGCAGCCTCTCCTGGATCTCCGGGTGCAGCATCAGCTCGTGGGCCAGGAAGCACAGCAGAGAGGAGGAGGTTTCGAAGCCGGCGATGAAGAAGAGCAGGGCCTGCGCGGTTATATCGTCGTCAGACCACTCTGAAAGATGGCATACGGTCATCAATTAAGGCGTGCTAGGTAATCTATATTATAATTTCATCAAAAACGATGCATTCAGTGCGCAACATTTCCATTGCCAGTTTTAAAAAATAATGAAATCGTATGAAAAAAATCTGTAGTAACGAGATGTACGGATTGTGAAAAAAGCATTAAGATATTAATATTCGAGTCACACCAAGAATGATTTTTAATGAGAGATAATATTAAGAATATTTTTATATTGAAAGTAAATTTTAGACGTGGCATGAGAAATATAGTGTGGTATAATCACTTCCTGGGTATGATACGTTTTCTTTGAAATAAGGAAGAAATTGAATACCCGATCTTGTTCAGTAATTATCACTTTATTTATAAACAATACCTCTGCGTGCGACCCTCAGTGCCCGAATGGCGTCGCCCGTTTCCCCCGCTTCCTGCCGCATGCATTCATCTCTTTCACACTATCACTACGCACTCCTCATACACCACTCTACCACATATAGTAAATACAATTTAAATAATTAATATAATTAAAAATTTAAGTAAATGATTTAAGAAATATGTTATAATGAAGGTTTTCACGGGTATTAGAAATGTTAGTATTAATTTATTTGGGGGTAACCCGCGTCAAAATCTGGTCCTCAGAAGGACCAACCGACGTTTCGCCTGAATCACAACAGGCATCTTCAGGTTGTCTTGTTAATAATAATACTTGGTAAATAAGCTTCCGACACGAACGGACGTGCTTGCACTGAAATTTATTAACAAGACAACCTGAAGATGCCTGTTGTGATTCAGGCGAAACGTCGGTTGACGAATGGTCCTTCTGAGGATCAGATTTTGACGCGGGTTACTCCCAAAGAAATTAATACTAACATATATATATATATATAATTAATAGTCATAATGCCATTTCGATGAACAATGTACAAAACAGCAATAGTACTAATTTTGCGTACCTGGACAAAAATAATTTGCCATATTCAAACGAAAATATAACGTACTTATTTTGATCATCTCCTTGCCTACGGATGACTCTTCCACCGTGGCGAACCCGGCTTCCTTAGTATCCTCGCCGGCTGCTTCTTCGTGCTTCAAAGATCCCTTCTTGGCTTCCATCAGCAGCTGAATCATGTCGTTCCTGACGATGTTGTTCTTCTCCCTCGCTTCCATGGTGTCGGCGACCAGGGTACGGAAGAATTTTTTAACGGATGCTGAAAATAATGTGACTCTCAGGAGCTGTAAAACACGAAAGATATTCGGAAAAATCAAAACAATATACAATGATATGTACACAAGGTGCGAAGGGTTAGGCGTGACACATTTATCATTGTATGTTTGTATAATTTATTTTTTCTTTTATGTTTATTTATCAATTTTATTTTTGCATACATACTATTATAATGGCGGATTTATTGCCAGTTGGGAATTTCTTCCAACCGACCACACAATTTAATGGAAAGGTTAAAAAAGGTTTTCAGAATACAATAGTACAATATTAAAACTAGCTCCATGATAATGAGACGAATAGGAAGTGGATGGGGCCAAGAGGTTGAACATTGATTACGTTGATTAATTCTCAGAGATGCGAAATGCACGCACCTGGTGTGCTTCGCGCGACCGTCAGCGTCAAACTGAAATGGCCAATGGAGTAGCTTTAAAAAAGAATACCACTAGATTATTTACGTGTTACATAGAGTATCACTCACACTAATGCAAGTGGCTTTCACAAAGTGAATGGACTCTACTTTTCTTATCCACTGCAGTGTTTGTAGGCCAATGTGCGTAGTTAATTTATATTAAAAGCATATAATTATTAAGATGTTTATTTATTATTTGATAATGGCGGAAACCGTCTGTTCGATATTGGAGCGCAGCAAGGACTCGTCTGCTAGGCGCCAGGAAAATTTATTCTAGCCACTCCCACGGTTCTGACCTCACCTCAACAGGGGGTGGGGCACCGTTCCCCACGGAACAGTGACCTCATCGTGAATGCTAGGAAGCTCGAACTCTTCGTCAGGACGTGGGTGGTTGAACCTCTGTGGACTGTGGACCCATGGCGCTTGGACTCGAACTCCGATTCTTTGTATTGTGTTGTCTATCCTTCCCGTTTGGAGAGTGAGTCCGTATACCTACGCTCCCTCACTGTCCCCATTTTCCGCCCTATCTCTGTGTCCTTTCTTTTGGTTTTCTTGTTTTTTCTTTCGATTGGCTCTTCATTCATCATCATCATCACTCTTGGCACTACAACCCTTGGTGGGTCTTGGCCTCCTCAATAATCTTCCTCCACTCATCTCGGTCTAGTGCCAGCTCTCTCCGGTTCCGAAGCTCTAAGGCAGAGATGTCTTTGAGGACTTTGCCACTCCATCTTAATTTTGGCCTTCCTAAGCTCCTTCGCCTTATTGGCCTTGAGTTCAGCAGGGTTGGCTCTTCATTATACTGTTTGTTTTTACTATATACTATATATTTTATTTATACATACAACTTATTTCTTCTATTGTTATTATGTGTCTTCTTTAACTTGTAATATTTGATAAAACTATGTATTTTTATCCAATAAATGTTTATTTCTGTGTGGAAGAGGTACAATGAGTATACTTTTGCAAGTCGTGTCGCCCTTTACACGGCATGATAGGAAGACGATCAACCTGGCGATGTATAGGTAGGGTCTATATATCAGCTTTCGCTCATAAAACGACCCTGGGTATGCGGTGGGTGTCCATTCACTGACCTCTCCTCAGCGGGACTCGCCGCGTCATCCTGATTGGGTGAGGCGCGGCTCCTTACGGAACTGTGACCTCATCAAGAAGGACAGGAACATCGAAATCTTCCGGGGGTTTGTTAGGGCGTGGGTGTCACGCTGGGAACTGCTTCGTGGGTGATTTTCTGTGGACCCGAGGCGTTCGGACTTGAACTCCGTTTCTGTGTGTTTTGTTTTGTCCTTCCCATTAGGGAGAGTTACAGTTTATTCTTTGTCCCCTCACTGTCCCATTTCCTACCAAACTCCTATCATCGTATACCCATGATGTTGTGCTTTTCTTATATGTTTTCTTTCTTGATGTTAATTTTTTATTTTCTTTTATTTCTTTTACCTTTTATTACTATGTTTCTTTGGTTTATCATATTACACTAATTTTTCTTTCTCTTAATTTAAAATTATTTCATCATCTTCGTTTCTATGTTTCTTTTGGTTTATTGTATTATTTTGTTTACTTTTCATTTAATAAAGACTTTTTTACTGTGAGAGCTGGACTTTTGCAGGCCTCTCCTTGCTGGGTCGCCCTTTACACGATGCGGCACGGAGATGGTCTTTAGAGTATAAAAATTTCAACCTGGCGATATATGAGTAGGACCGATATTGAAGCTTTCACTAATAAAACGGTCTCGGGAATGCGGTGGGTCTCCATTTAGTGACCTCAGCTGACCTATGACCCGTGCGAGCGACTGCATATCATTTTCAGTGCGAGCGTAGGTCACCACACGTGGAGACAATTGGTTGTCATGTTACTATCTGGGAAGATAAGCCAAAACCGGATCTGCTTAGTGGATACTGTCCGTGTTGCCGCACACTTAAATTTAGCCAATACATAACCGCTTTACTAAGTGGAGCCGAAAAGAGCCTGGCAGCGATTTCCAGAAAATAATCTACCTCCAAGCGGCATCTGTACATTACGTATTTTAATTATTTTAAGATATAAAAATAAGGAATAAGTTAATTAATTTAAGTTAAAATATGCTGCTATATATATAAACTTAACGATTTAATCATTAAAAATAAAATTGTACCCGTAATTTACCTTCATTAGCTTAGGTGCTGACAACATTCCGAATAACTTGAGCATTGTGAGGCCCGAGAAGTCCGTGGACTCTTTGCCCTTCACGTAGAACTCATTGTCCCTGTCCTCCAGGGAGTTCACCTTCAGCCCGAAGGCTGTATTGGCTATGACGTCATTGGCGTACCTGGTGAAGGCATCTTTCATTTCCACTTCAACAAGACCCTTCTCTGAAATAAATAAATAAAATTACTACAATACGTAATGAGGTCTATTAACTGTTAGAAAATACATGTAAGAGAATTATATAGATTTGTCAAATAAAAATACAAATTATTATGACTACGCCTAAGCAATTCTTCAACGCGCAGTTTTAAATATGGCAATGAAGTTGCTCACTCGTAATGTAGATACTAAACCATGAACTAGTCCTCATAGTCTTTTGAGATGTGGTTCTATAGACGCATATTTTCTGGGTGGATAGAGTGACGAATGTTGAAGTCCTCCGGATAAGGTGCGTAAACTTGAACATCTCACACATATTATGAGAGGAACAAAATAATGTCTAAACCAACTCATCACGCAGAGAAAAATAAGTGGTTAAAAAAGTGTAAATAAAGTCGTAATCACCAGAATGATCGCCGACCTCCGAAAGGAGTAGGCACCATAAGAAGAAGAAGATTATATTTAAAAAAACATAAATAGAAAATAAATGACAACAAAAGCGCCCGAAGCACGTGCAATTTTCATAACAGCATTTTCAAATGACTTGATGTCGTCACATATAAGAATTGCTATTGGTAAAATATCAAACGGGAAAGCACAATCTTTTGATTGTTGTGTCGCCTCAAGGCGTGAAAATATGCCATTGATGATGCATCCATATTTCGTTGCATTCTAAAATTTCACTCTAAACGCACCTCTTATAGAAGAATTACTTTTATTTAAAAAATTATATTTAAAAAGTTAATTACGAATTATAAATTACAGAAACCTTGTGTCAAATTACAGAAAGCGTTTGAAAAATAACACTACAAACCTTTATTTTCTGGTTTCTTCATCTCCTCGATGTAAAAGTCGGCCGATTGTTGAGCGATCTCCGCTATATACTGGAACATGCCCCTCATCTTGGCGCTGGTGAAGGCAGGACTTAGGGTGGCTCTCATGTCGCGCCATTTCTGACCTGGACATAGAAAACGTCTTTTGAAATCCAATGCACCACGTGTGCACCGAAAAGTTGTTTCTACTGTCGAGCGTAGGAGCAAGGAGGACCTGAGTGAATCGATTCATCTTGCACACCAATTGGAACTTTGTCCATCCACTTATGGAAGATTTTACGGAAAGATCTTGCTTGACCATCGTGTGCGTGGTACGTTCGATGAATGGACCGAAAACGAGACTGCTGACTTCACCACAGAGTTTTATTCAGTGATGATGCTCATTTTTGGTTGAATGGCTAAGTCAAAAAGTAAAATGCTGAATTTGGAGTAAAGTAAAATCTACAAATCAATATCGGGTCGCTTAGGAGGTTTGGGCATGTTGAGTGAATAAATGAGGAAAAAATGGTAAAGAAGATTTGATGAACGTTCCCTCTAAATTTTCTATTATATGTGCGGACTTTGAATTCATCTGAGCAGTGAATTTCTTACAAAAAGATGTGGGCAAATGAGAACCATTTTTTGAAAGAGAGAAATGAGTCTGGAAGGATGTGCAATATTTAATGCATGCAATCAAAGTTGGTCAAAGTTTGGGATATTAAGGCAAACTTTAAATATGGCTTCGCGTACCTATGCCTGCTTGCAGGGGCTGGTAATACCTGTGGGGACAAATATTTATATTTTTTCGAAATTTTCTTTGTAAAAGACCATTTTAAATTATATTTAGAAATAATAACATTGTTTACTTTTTAATTTTATTTTTGTTACAATTAATCGCTACGTTTTCTAGTTTAGTCTAAATCTAGTTTTTTTTTCCTTTTTACAAGTGTGTATTAATTCTACTGCATATACCTACAAGCGAAGAGTTCGGGGGTCCAAAGACTCGACTAAGTGCTTCCAAATTCCCCTGTCTTGTGCTGCTTCCGTACTTGACTTGTTACTTGATATACTTGAGTGTTAACCAATCGAGACCCATTCTGTTTTCTTACGCTTTTTGTTGCTTCTCCCAGATTAATCAGCGGTGACCCGCCTTCCTTCCTTCCGGGGTTGCCACATGTCTAAGCCACCTCATTTTTGATTTATCTATAAGTAGGATTAGGGGCCCTATTTATCTATAAGTAGGATTAGGGGCCCTATTTATCTATAAGTAGGATTAGGGGCCCTATTTATCTATAAGTAGGATTAGGGGCCCTATCCCGGGTGTGCGTCGGCACTTCTCACAAATAACTGAGAGTTAGAAATGTAGAAATCGATTCCGTACTCTTTGCGGACGATAAAGCGAGGCTGGCGCCCACACAAGAGGATCTACAATGAGGAGTGTGCTCGAGTTGGGATGAAAATTAGCACTGCAAAACAAAGATAATGGTCGTAGGAAGATACCAAGAGCAGTGCTCGATCAGTGTACAGGGGACGCAGCTGAATCAAGTAAATATATTCAAATAGATAAAAAAATCTGAACTGCGGCCGATGTTCTCTTTATATAAACTAGATATCTTAGAAAACTTAGAGATCGATTATAACAAAAATGTAATTAATATTCAACCATCTACTCTTACGTCCCCCCCCTCCCATTTTGCGCTTAGTGACCACGCCCCTACACCCTCACTTTAGTCATTGCTGAATATTAGTAATATTACTAAAGGGGTTGCGTCAGTACTGAAAATTTTATAATTATTATAAATGACAAATAGTGATCGTAGACAGTGTCATTATTTTTAAACATAAATATTTTTGAGTGTGCGGCCGTATATGCGCGTCTTAGAGGAAACGTCTTACGTGATGTGAGTGTTGACGATACAATAAAATAAAGAGTGGCCGCGGAAGACTTGGCATAATCAAGTTAATCAGACACCGAAAGATGGTCTTGTAAGGAGCCTCAACAATTGCATGCGTTGATGTGTGAATGTGGACGAGGCGAAACAAACACTCTCTGCATACCTCTGAAGTAGTGATGGGTCCGCTCTGTACTACACTGAAGTGCACCCTTCACACGTTTGTAAGTGAACTGCACACTACAAACTACACATACTACAAACTACACGCACCTCAAACTTCAAACTACATACTTTAAATAGCACTCTTTAAAGTGCACACTACACACTATACACTTCAAGTTTTAAATTGAAGTATGACTTTTTAATATGTGAAATTTTTCGCCCACATTTTTGCGAAGTTGATGTAGATAAAAAGAAATAATTGACGGAGATTTTGATGTGGATAAAATAAATATTTGTGGTGATCGAATGAAGAAAAGTTTGGAAACAGAACCCCCCCCATAAATTTGAAAATGTTGACACTGAATGAAGAAATTTTCCGAAACTGAAACGATCCCTCTCCCATGGTTTAGAAAATTTTAGGACCGAATGATGAAATACCTGGAAACTGAATAGATTTTTGAAAATTTTCTAGTAATTCACATTTCAAGTAATACTTCTTGTCGATCCTTGTAGTAGATACAACTTTGCAGTACTAAAATTAGTTCACTTCATGTAATTTGTTGAAGTAGATGATGTGTGTAATGTTTCGGTACCTACTACAAATTAATGTAGCGCACACTTTAGTCTTCAAACTGGTCAACGAGTGCGTGTTGTTGGCTTCGTTTTTCCCTTCTAATTTTTAATTTTAAATCATCTTACCACTTAGCGAGAAAAGGTTTTTGCCAAACAGTGCGTCTATCTCCTCGTCAATGACTCCCAAATGGTCCGCGAAATGATCGAAATCCTTAATGGTAGTCTGCTTCAGCACCTCCAGGTCCTTCACCATCACCAGGGGCGTCAAGAACTGGCGGAGACCGATGTATCTGAGAAGTTTCAAATTTTCTTGTCAGATGAAAATCACTATTTTTTTATTGTTTAATTTTATTTAATTTTTTTTTATTATTTATTAATAAATCTATACATATTTTCTATTATTATAGATCGTGCCAAGCCATGTACAGCTTATCGACACGTTTCTTTTCCAATTTATTCGCATAAGTACTTTGCATATATTTATTTGTAGGTAGGTATAATTTACGTAGTATAAAATATATATAAAAGATAATAATATTATATGATCATTACAAAACTTTAAAATAAACTTAGTAATGAGACTAGGTAACCGATGAATCACTGAGATCAAGATAAATAAAAAAATCATGGAACAGCTCAAAGTAAAAATAAAAAGACATATTTATATAATAGAGTCAATACAAATATAATAAAAAGTAATATTTTATGGGGATTGTAGGTGTGGAAGGCAAATGGAATATTTAAAATGAATTAATATCTTATTGACTTCATTACGTCACTAGACTCGAATTTAAACCGAGCAGTGTTCTTAAATTCACTCTAAATATTTTTAGAATATTTCACGCACTAATTCACTAAATTCTTTCTAGAATCTTCGCTATACTTTTTATCACTCCTGAATAACTTGTCTCTCATATACCGATGCACGTTACTTAAATCACTTAGGTTCGCACAAGAAAACTTCTCGTCCGCCGGTAGGTACTTTCTTGATTTACTGTCGCTCGAATACACACGCGCGCTAGTCAAACTGTTGTCGCTCTATCTGTGGACATTTTAATATGTTTTCAGCCGTATTCTGAAAAAACAAGATTTTTATGTTGGTGATTGTCACCCCAACACTCAAAAATAGACGAGGCGTATTTATTTTTGGCCGTGTTGTTACTTTACGATGTTTTTCAATTTTAGATGAGACCTTTTGAAAGTAGCCGTGAATCTTCATGCATGTTCTGAATGGGTGAGACGGCAATAATACATCTTGAGGATCGAATAGCGGCAAATCATTAGGAAGGTATGTCTCCTAAATCGATTTTCAATTACTGTTGATGATGTTGAATCCCAGAGCTATGATTATGCAGTTTATAAAACTCTTGCTGTTCGTACCCGGCGTTGCACGGGTTAAGGATTAAATTGAAAATAAATTTGTAGAGGGAAACAAAGGTTTGATTCGAACGGTATAGATTTGAATCGAAAATATATCAGGGGGAGAAGAAAGGGTAAAAAGGTAGGGAGGAAATATAGCCTACGTTACCTGCCGAGTCCTAAAGAATAAGTTTCCAAATTTTGAGTCCGATCGGTCAAACGGTACAGATTTGCATCGAAAATATGCCATGGAAAGCGGAAGGGGTATGAGAATAGGGGGGAAATATCGTCTAAGTTACCCACCGAGTCCTAAAAAATAAGTTTCCAAATTTTGAGTCCGATGGGTCAAACGGTACAGATTTGCATCGAAAATATGTCAGGGGAAGGGAAAGGGTATGAAAATAGGGGGAAAATACCGCCTATGTTACCCGCCGAGTCCTAAAGAACAAGTTTCCAAATTTTGAGGACGATCAGTCAAATGGCACAGATTTGCATCAAAAAAATGTCAGGGGGAGGGGAAGGGGTATGAGAATAGGGAGGAAATATCACCTATGTTACCCGCCGGGTCCCAAAGCATAAGTATGCAAAATTTGAATCGAATCGGACAAACGGTGTGGATTTGTATAGAGAACAGACAGACAGACAGACAGACATTGAGTTTTATAGGTATAGATTGTTATGTTATTGTATGCTTACGTATAAATAAGTCAACAAAAATAACCGTCGAACAAAACAAAGATATAAAAACAGTAAAATTCTTACTTCTCGCCCGGAAACGAGTAGTATAGCCTCGTCGTGAGGTCTTTGAAGTGTTCCTGCCTCGTCAGCGTCTTCACCATGTGCCCCACGAATGGAACGTACGTGGTGGGACTCTTCACCCCCTTCCTGCTGAAGTGGCCATCCTCCCAGCGGCCGTACAGGAACAGCAGGCTCACCAGCCCGATCACCACCAGGAAGGTGTCCCAACTCTCCAGAAACATTTTCTGGAAAGGCAATTGCCATGCGCTAAAAGGATACTATTCGGTTTGCTGATAGTCACAAAAGAACTGAAGGAAAATGACAGTTTAGAGTTTCACTATTCTAGTGGCTAAGTTTCGTCTCGAATTCAGTAACATAATATACAGGGTCTTACTATCTTGACGTCAAGCCGAAATCGGGTGATAGGCCAAGTTATCAGAAAAATATTTTTAAAAAACCTGTCAAAAACAATCATGTGTTTTAAAAATTACAAGCATTTAAAAAAGTCAAAAAATTCTACACCCTGTGACGGTTTTTTCACTCCTGTTACTACAAATCTTTATTTTTTGTCATTTTTTTATTATTATGAAATCCTGAATAATGCTTCTGTAAACTTTTGTCCAAAATTCAAAGCCAACAACTGCTCCAGCTTGGAAGAAAATGTCACTTTTTGACCAAACCAAGTATTCAAAGTCAATACTTTTCCCAGTTTTACCTGACTGTTTTTTTTTATTTTTCAAAATATTTTTATATATATTATTTATATTATATATATTATCATCTGATTTCGTCAAAATATCTTTCATCATCATCATCAAAATATTTTTATATATTTTATTTATATTATATATATTATCATCTGATTTCGGCTTGATATCGAGATACGGGATACCCTGTATAAAATTAATGGCGAGCTACCTGCAAAATAGAAACCAATCCGTCTCTTGCGGTCTATTCGCGTCAGAGTATTTTTATACTTTCTCGGATGTCCCGCAAGGCTTCTCCTTGGGTTCATTGTAGTTGTGTATTTTCATTGATAATATTAGGTCTTTACATATGAAATTGGCGTTTAGTATGGGAGGAACATAAAGCCGATTTTTTTTTATTATAATATATTTATTTAATCAAAGTATGTACCATTGCTATCTATGCACTTTTGCCATCTCATAGGTAGTTCATCGATCCCTTTACTAAAAAAACCATTCGGACGGGAATCAATAAAATCTTTGAAGGCGGTTTGGACTGCCCCATCGGAGTTGAATTTTTCCTTTGCAAGAAGTTATCCAAATTTCGAAAAAAATGGTAATCTATTGGGGCAGGGTCCGGATAGTACGGTGGATGTCTTAAACATTCCAATTGAAGCTCCTCTAATTTGGTAGCCGTCTGTTGTGCAGTGTGTGGTCTAGCGTTATCATGAAGCAGTAGTGGCCTAGAGTGATTAACCAGCCTCGGTTGTTTAGCAGCTAGCTTTTCCATTATGGTTTGCAGTTTGCTGACAATAGACATCTGCCGTAATCGTCTGGCCAGATTTAAGAAAGCTGTAGTGAAAGACACCAGCACTAGTCCACCAAACGCTCACAAGTAACTTTTTTGGAGTCAATTTTCGCTTGGGGCATGGTTTGGCTGGTTCGGCAGGGTTCAGCCAATGCGATGAGCGCTTCCGATTATCGTACAGGATCCACTTTTCATCACAGGTAATGATTCGATTTAAAATACCTTAATTATTGTGCCGGTTGAGTAATGCAACGCAGCAGTCAACGCGCGTTTGTTGATTTGCTTCACTCAATTCGTGAGGTACCCACCTTTCAAGCTTTTTCACCTTACCAATTTGCTTCAAGTGGATTAAAACAGTTTTATCACTAACACCGCAGCCTGCAGCTAACTCGGATGTGGTTTGCGATGGATCCGCTTCCACAATAGCCTTCAATTCTTCATTATCAACTTTGGTTTCCGGCCATCCACGGGGCTTGTTCTGCAGGTCGAAATTTCCAGAACGAAAACGTTGGAACCAAAAACGCACTGTGTTTTCTTTTGCGGCACCGTCGCCATACACATCATTAATCCTTCGAGCCGTTTCTGCAGCACTGGTGCCACGGTGGAACTCGTACTCGTAAATAAGGCGATATTTCAAGTTTTTCATTTTGTAAACTGAGTGACGCAAAGAAAAAAACAATTGAGGAAAAAACAAATGAATTATAATTTTCAAAACACAAATACATGAGTAAATAGCTGTATAAATTTGGATTTGGAATTCCTAACCAAAGAGAAGATATTTGAGATCAAATTTGCCAGTACGGCAAAACGCCAATTTCATATGTAAGGACCTAATATTAAAAATGTTATACTAAAGTTTTTCTTAAAGGTAACAACTTTGGACGATTTTCATCTTCTCCAAGCAGGTAAATCAAATGTATGTGAATGGGGAAGACGATACAAATTGATGCTAAATATTAGTTATTCGGTCTCATCTAGGGAATGCAATCCCGACCCCGCGAGATCGGGATCCCTCGAAATCTCGAGGCATTTTACAAGATCAATCCCGAACCGAAAAATTGGACGAGATAATCGGGATTATCGGGATTGATCAGCATTTTTTATGTTTTGTATGTTTAATTGTGTATGTCTATAGTGCTTTTAAGTAAGTACTTAAAACTTATGTTCATGTCACATTCAAATAATGAAAATAGATTTGAATAATATTTGCTGTATTTTATCAACCTAACATAGTAATAAAAACTACTACTAGTTAGTAGTTTGTAGTCTACAACATTGACTGATTGATGCTAGTAAAAACGCCTGCAAAAACTTTTGCCAAAAAAATGCAAATATTAATAATGAACATTTTATTAAAATTGCAGATATGAAAATGCAAGGCATTGTGGTTAATTGCTATTCAGCTCTACAAACAAAAAAAAACACAAAAGTTTTCGGGATCCCGATCTGTAGGGATCTCGCGGGTTTGGACATTCTAATCTCGAGGGATCCCGAAAGGGCAATCCCGACTCGGGATTGCACTCCCTAGTCACATCATGGCTACGGCCCAATGGCTCAAAAAACTCTATCGCTACAAAATGAGCGATCAAAATCTGATCGTCGAATACTAAGGATCTAGGTGTTAGATTCGCGACATTTCGTGATCACATATCAGTTCTTATGAACTGAAAATATAAGGATTTGTTCTGCGTACATTTTAGATATTTAAATTCTTAACATGACTTTTTTTTCTGTCTCGGACAAACTTGCACAGTGCTCCAAGGGGATGGGCTAGACGCGGCTCTTTTGTTTTAAAAAAAATTCCTCTCACTATACTTTCTTGTGAGTTAAATGGTAGGTATCTACAATATATTGCTGTCACAAAATAAATTTAAAGAAAGATACCCTTTAAAATACGAGCAAATTAAAAAAATCAAATCCTTGAACTTGGGCAGCGGTGTATTTTAACATTACCTGCATATTTTAAACAATTTATGTTTAATAATAAAAACTTCTTTCTAATTTAGCTTAGGTAAATCACAAGTTGAACTTATTTCATGTATGTATGTACAAAGGTAATGTACAATGATATACCAATGATGTATTATAGTATACCAATATGCATTTAACAAATCGGCCGGAGATGAAGCTTGAATCCCGGGCCAGCAAACCCGAAAGCGGCATCGATAGCGATGTTGCTACCGCCGAGCCTGCGTTACACGTCAAAAATACAGTACATATACAGGACTTAGCAAAGACGCGAACCATTTCATGTTCCGCCCCGCACAATCACCAGGGTTTAAAATAGTACCTGTGCTGGCAGGGGAAACATAAAAAAAATGTTCAAATATTTAGATAAATGTCGTAATTACTATTTCTTTATTTTATTTATAACTATACTATATATGGTGTCACCTAGAAATAAGTAAATACCTGTTCTTTAGGAACCGGCATGTAAATATACCGTCATTTTTGACGGGTTACACCTAGTGGTGAGTATAATAAAATATTTAAACCGTAATATCATAAATGTAATTTATTTTATAAAATCATTTTATGTACCCACTATATACTAAATGAAAAATGGATCTTAATAAGTGGCAATAACAACCAAAAACTATAAATTACCTCCTTGTAATAAAATCTTGCAATTTCTTCCTAAATTTCGGGCTCCAATATGGCTTAATGCCGACACACACAACACAGAACTACACACTGAACACACTATCAATCAAACTCCACTCAATTAATGTATATTATAGATATCTCACAGAGACGAAACTGTATTAATTATGGGAAAGTAGGTATAGAAGTCATTTGGGTGTACACAGGACTTATGACCTGTCTTTTTATGGTTGGCTTAAGTGATCACTTTACACAATTGTAACATTCGCCATTTCCACCCATGATAGAATATACCATGCTTATTCATTTTTTGGAAGTTGTATATATGTTCAAATTGCGTGGAAAGCTTTCATATATGAGTTGTAAGCGCCTTTTCCATGCGGCCTGTACAAAGCCATTTTCATTCCACTAAATCCCCACAGATGTCGCTAATGAGAAAATCTACATTGATTTTTTACGGAATTTTGGGAGCAATATACTTTTATTATGTGTAATGAAATTCATCCGAATACTTGCATTACACTAGGATACGCCAGGAATATTATTTCCAATTTTTTGTTAAAGTTCCTTTTTGATACCAGTTTTACATTCAAACATATTTGGAGTTTGGGTTCAAATCTGTCAGACAGTGCTGGATTTATGTCACAGAGACATTATTATTACTATAATTGATTAATAATGTCTCTGTGACATAAATCCAGCACTGTTCTGAAAGATTTGAACAAACTCAAAATATTCTGAATGGACAATAGAAAATTTTCCCCTTATCCTTATAGAAAAAAAAACTAACACATAAAAACCAAGTTTTTATTATACTCCCTTTCACATTTACTAGTTGAAAGAGGTTTGGCGCTTACCCCACGCGTTGGGCTTGAGTCGGGCGACGCTAATAAACGGGAGTAATAAAAAAATTCGAAAAATCCAAAATTATACTATAATTATTAATTTTTTTAAACGAAAATTTGCAAGATCATTTTTATTGTCGCCACGACTCTGTCTGCAAAGTTTCAGCTCAATTGGAACACGGGAAAAGGGTTAAAATCGACCCAAAGTTTTTTTGACAGACGAGCAAGCAGACGCTATGAGTTAAAAGAAAGGGAAGAAACAGATGAAAAATTACGAACCTCGTAAAATTCTATAAGATAGTTACGAACTTATTGGATCTCCAAGCCCTTTTCACACAATGATTTATATCACCAATCTAGGCTTTTTCTCTACTCTGCCTAGAATGGTTGATTACTGCGACAAGATAATATATTCCAGAAACGAAAACCTTAATATATTCTTCGTGACTCTGACTCGGTTCAAGAGCGAAATATTACTTCACTTATTTTACTGTCGTTCAAGCATTTAATACATGGGTCATTCCGCATCAAATCATCCAAATAAAAATACATATTATTAATTTAGTTTTTTTTTGTTATTAATTTTCAAAAATCCAAAGAAAACGCAAATTTGACCGAATTTTGAAATTTTCAATTGTTCTAGTTTAAAAAGGATTAGACATAGGTGGCTGAAATTTATATCACTTTATTTTGATTTTTACATGATTTAATGTGATATACAACACGGCTATATTAATAGAAACAAAAATATATTAGAAGACAATTTCAGAATGGGATGAAAATGAGATCATAATATTTAAATAAATTTCGTACCCTGTGGCTGTATAAAACTGCTTGGAAAACCACAATGATTTGTATAGAACTGGGCCTAATTAAACAAATTAAAAGCAGCTCAGCAGAGTAAAGTGAAGATCAAGTTAAACAAATAGTTTTTAAACGAGAGCCATTTAGAGATTTCAAAATACGATCTAATTTGTGTTTTTTTGGAATTTATAAAATAAATAATAACAAAACTAAATGTTTTTAAACTTTGCATTTTTATTAGTGTTGATGGGAAGAACAAATTCAACAACAAAACAACAGAACAAAAAAACAAGACAAAAAAAGAACAACTAACAAAAAAATTGTAATTTATCTGAGACGGTTGTGATGGCTCCTCTTCTTCGCCTTTCAGCTCGATCCTACTCCTAACTGAGTTTACGCCTTGTTAGAGGCAAACAAGCTATCTATCTACGTCGGGTGAAGGCTCTACGGCTTTTAACGTAGTATTTCCAAACACCCTCGCTTTATTCAAGACCTCCCCAGTTCACGTTGTGTAATTTTTTGTTTCGAACTATAGGGGATGAATTGGTTTTGTGGTAACCCTAACGCAAGCTAAATTTAAATTAAATACTGGGGTATGAAGTTCGTGAATGTTCATGGAAAACGCAAACAAAACTACCTAGCACGTCAATTAAGCCCTACGGTGCAATTGCTAAACATACTATGTTCCGTGGCCCTATATTATTTACCTATCATTCCTACGGACTGAAACCACTGCATCTGGTGTAGCTGCGCTTCCAGAGTGCGCGATCCTCTGCTTCCATGCCCTCTCCGCTCGATCCCCCATTGTCCTACCTGTATGGGATCGACCGCCATCCACTGGAAAGGTTAGTGACGTGCCGTTATCACATGCGCATGCACATATAGAGTACATAGATCCCCTGAAAGCCCTCGAGTCCTTCGTAGCCGCTCCTATGGATGATTCCGTCTTCGACGCCCTCGCTGATTAATAATTTTATCTTCCGCCTTTATCTCGCTGTGCTTATTCCTTACGATCTTTTATATTTACTCTGCATTATCTTTATATCAATTACATTGTTACGTTTATTTACTAGCCGGCCTAAGTTCCGTCACCTGTATCTGGCCCTATGTCTCATTCTAGTGGTACGTTGGGTTCTAATGGATAAGGGGTTTGTAGAAGGTATGTGTAAATGTATGTGTACGCGGAAAATGTGGTTGCTTTAAATTCGGCCCCTCCGTACCCAAAGGCTCATCGGTGACTGATCCCATCTTCCTTCTCCCGACACGAGTTCCGGATACGTTGACCTGAGCCTGGATGCGCCTTTTCATGTTGGGCCTCTTCTGTGCAAAGTACCGCACCATCCCTCGCGTCAGTGTCTGGCGTCCGGGCTCAGAGCCAGTTTGCCCCCCGAATTCCAACTCCTCCAGGTTAAACTAAGTTAAACTACGGTATATATACTGAAGCTACTGTAAAGATGGTCCCGGGCCACCTGTCAAGTCAAAAATATGCGAGTGGGGAAGGGGAGTTTCCTAGGCTCCCCAACCCTCGCCTGTGAGCAACTACAGCCCATTGGCCATTCGCGACACTACAGTGACTGCAATCACCCTCCCAGGTAGTACTTATTATAATCTGGTATGCATCAATACGTTCAATCCATTCCAGACGAGGGAAGACATCCGCACGGGTGTTGTGCCACCCGTGAAGAGCCCCCTCATACACTACGTACGAATAGATACATACTAATAAAATATAATATACATACATATACCTACATATACAATACATAAATAAATACTTGTAATGGTTGGTTGCCATGTGGTTTCACGAGGCCATGACCCCTCGTATTAGTAGATGGAAAGGTGGATCTGGACAGTAGGGATACGCCTAGCCCCTGGCCAGGGATGTCGGTGTATTTTCTCCAAATGGTGTACAGCTAGAATCCTGCCATCGATGATGATGGGATCTGCCTAATTATCTCCGACTGATGTGTAACTGGAACCCTGCCATCACTGATGAAGATGATGATGTCACTATCGAAACGTCACCTGATGACATTTAGCTGAACCGCCGCTAATGATGATGATGATGATGATGATACTATCGTAACGACTCCTGACGATATATAGCTGAAACACCGCTAATGATGATGATGATGATGATGATGCTATCGAAACGCCCGCTGACTATATATAACTGGGACACTGCTAGTGATGATGATGATGATGATACTATTGAAACACCTCCTGACTATATGTAACTGGGACACTGCTAACGATGATGTTGATGAAGATACTATCGCAACGCCTCCTGACTATATACAACTGGGACGCTGCTAACGATGATTATGATGATACTATCGAAACGCCTCCTGACTGTATATATAACTGGGACACTGCTAATGATGATGATGATGATGATACTATTGAAACGCCTCCTGACTATATACAACTGGGACACTGCTAATGATGGTGATGATGATACTATCGAAACGCCTCCTGACTACATACAACTGGGACGCTGCTAATGATGGTGATGATGATAATGCTATTGAAACGTCTCCTGACAATATATAACTGGGACACTGCTAATGATGATGATGTTGATGATACTATCGAAGCACCTCCTGACGATATACGACTGGGACGCTGCTAATGATGGTGATGATGATGATGCTATTGAAACGTCTCCTGACAATATATAACTGGGACACTGCTAATGATGATGATGTTGATGATACTATCGAAACGCCTCCTGACGATATAAGGCTGAACCACCGCTAGTGATGACGATGATGATGATGATACTATCGCAACGCCTCCCGACGATATATATCTGGAACACCGCTAGTGATGATGATGATACTATCAGAACGCCTCCTGACTATATGTGACTGGAACACTGCTAATGATG
>JADDOH010003934.1:0-20320 GCA_016648135.1 Agrypnia vestita | reverse complement strand
GTGCCACGGTGGAACTCGTAGTCGTAAATAACGCGATATTTCAAGTTTTTCATTTTGTAAACTGAGTGACGCAAAGAAAAAAACAATTGAGGAAAAAAAAATGAATTATAATTTTCAAAACACAAATACATGAGTAAATAGCTGTATAAATTTGGATTTGGAATTCCTTACCAAAGAGAAGATATTTGAGATCAAATTTGCCAGTATGGCAAAACGCCAATTTCATATGTAAGGACCTAATATTTTGAAAAGGAACCGAAATAAGAGATATATCTCATAATATTCCTATCACAATAATTAACATTTTATTCAGATTTTAATATTTTATAACATTTTGCCAGATAAATATTTAACTTCGATATCTTTTCCCCAAATATACGGATAAATAAAAGTCATGCTTCTTGTTCCCACTGCACGCGCCTGGTAGGTACGTAGGTCGTACATTTAACAACATATATGCATGTAGCGTACAAAAGTGCCACACTTGTAACACCCATGTCAACAATCGTCGGGCTTTCGTGCGAACATGTATGAATGTAGATGAGGCAAGAGTTGTATGAAGAGTGTGGCGTTCTATACTCTCTGCTTACCCCCACGGGGAGACGGCGTGATGTAAGTAAGTACTTAATAAAAATCTGGCTTTTGGACGTTACATTATTTTCGAATGTAATTGACCCCTGCGTACCCGACCCACGTAGGTATACATATACGTCCCGCGCATTCAATAATAATTTAATTATGTACCAGAGGGTAGGTTCCCTTTCAACGGCTCTATGTAAAAATGACTTACTGCCCTTATTGAAGGGCGAGACACCCAGCACAATAATATTTTCGGATATTTAGAAGCCGACGCGACTTTTTTCAATAAAGTTACAACCACAATTCCAACCGTCACACAAAAACAATACAAATAAATAAATTCAATATTCGAACTAAATAATAAATTTGTGAAAAAAATACCGTTTCACGACGCGGATATTCAAGAATTTCATTTCTCTAACTTCGTTTTCATTTTCGTGGATTTTTGAAATTTGTCTAGGTAATGAAATATAATTAATTTCCCATTATAATTGATGGGTCGTTTCTAACAAGTATAATATTGTACTCTTAATAGAACGTGCACTTTTAAAATCTAAAATGATTGCTTGAGCTTTTAATTGGCATCTTCAGAAATATGTAATTCACTTCAAGGAAATAAATTATTAAATTTCTTTCCGTCCGACGCACGGTAAACACAAAGAGAACTCCAAGTCGCACTATGGCTTCCAAGATGAAAAGGCTATGAATCCATTCAATTCAGAACATTTATTACATAAAACGGGGCGTTTTCTCCATTTTCATTTTACATCAAATGTATTATTCCTACTCGGAGAGTCGTAGCGAGATCTACAAAAAGGCTATGAAAGCTCTTTATTTCATACAAAAAAGAGAAGAAACTGAGAAAACGTGGTGAAATAGGGACTCGTGTAGTCCAAAATGATATAATTTCTAATAATTTTTTGTTTTATTAAATTATTTTCGTATACATCTGTGCATCTTTGAATAAAATGAAAAGTCTACTCTGTAATGACGACTTAAACTTGAAGCTCAGACAGAGATTGTCAAATGCTATGTATGGTCAGTTCTACTTTACGGTGTTGAAGCATGGACGCTGAAGGTGACTACTCTAAATCGCCTAGAGGCGTTCGAAATGTGGATACATCGTAAAATGTTAAGGATATCTTGGACTGACATGACTAGTAATGTTGAAGTTTTGCGTAGAGCAAATACAAATAGACAGTTACTTAACATAGTAAAGCTCCGTAAAATTTCATATTTTGGTCATATAATGAGAGGCGAAAAATACTCCATCCTTCAGCTCGTCATGAAGGGGAAGATTGAGGGTCGCAGAGGGGTCGGAAGGAGGCGGCATTCCTGGCTTGGAAACATCCGAGAGTGGACCGGGATAAGAAGCATGGAAGAGCTGTTCCGCACTGCCCTGGACAGGGAAACTTTCTCCCAGATGATAGCCGACGTCGGGGGGACCCGACAGGGCACATGAAGAAGAAGAAGAAGATACATCGTTGGTGCAAATATGTAATAAAATAAGTAATATGTGTAACAAAAAATTCGTTTGACGCTCATCATGACACTCAACTCACAAAACCCACGTATAGAAAATGACCACTTCACTGCTAATAGGGACAAAAACCGATACCACCCTTTTTAGAAAAACAATTTTTATTCCCACGTTGTATATCGTTTTGTTTTAAGTAATACCTATTGCACAACGGGGAAACGGCATGATGGTAAGGGAATAAATATTCGGTAAATTTCATACTGTTTTAATATGCCAATATAATATATCAAGTGAATTACGTCATAACAAATACGAATTTTATCATCGAATGTACGTCCAGCCTTGCACGTAACTCTTTGTCTTCTGGGGTATTATGCCGTGTTTTTACGACCTTTCCGGCCGACGTCTCGGATCCCATTGCAGGGTCCATCATCGGGGCCGATGTGTTATTGCGAGTGTTGGTGTTAAGGTTAAGTATTGGCTTGCAATACCGTGTCGAAAGCAGGGTGAGAACGTTGTCAGTGCTGTGTTAGGTGTTGGCTAGCAATACCGTGTCGGAGTCACGTGATGTGTGTATGTTTCATCTGTTGTCTGATTGCACGACGAGATTGACTTTGAAGCGCCGGATACCATGATGTTTTTAATTTGAGACCATCATCTCTATTAATATTTATCGGGTGCTTGTAGATTTCGAGTGCTTCCGTGATTAGACGCGCATGGTGACTCTTAGGCTTTCCGAGGATTTTCGGTTCGAATGCAAAATGATGGCCGGTATCCAGAAATACTCAGCCAGTGCTGATTTTCCTGGATGACCGAGTTTGTATGCCCGTTTGTCGACCCTTTTGGAAATTGTACGCGCCGTTCGTCAGAAGACACAAACCAGAAGATTCGGAGTGGCCGTGAAAACCTAAAAACATTCTTAACGTAACCCTTTATTTGTAGACGAATTTAAACGGATTTCGGAAGGAAGTGACAATGTGCTTTGAATTTTATTTTAAAAACATAATCATCATTATCATCATTCTTGGCACTACAACCCTTGGTGGGTCTTGGCCTCCTCAATAATTTTCCTCCACTCATCTCGTTCTAGTGCCAGCTCTCTCCAGTTTCGAAGCTCTAAGGCAGAGATATCTTTGAGGACGTTGTCACTCCATCTTAATTTTGGCCTTCCTAAGCTCCTTTAAAAACATAATACATATTTTTAAACTTTGACATCTAAAAAAGGTTAATCTTTTGTCACTGCAGTCAATCGCGGAGATTCTAAATTTGGAAAATCGAACTACTATCGCATTGATAAAACCATTGATTTGACAAGGTCGGAAAATTCAGACCAGGTAGTACGCTTATTAAAGAACCTACAATAAGGACGGCTTCTGGGAGATGTTCGTTAATGTAGTAGTGTCAAATGCATATTTGAAATTTGAATTAAATGCAAATTAATCAAGAATCAGCAAAGTTGAAGCCTGGAATTGGCAAAAGAGGAATGAAAGTAGACTGAATGCGGTTGAAAGGCGGTCACTAAGACGCTTGTGTGGAAAATCTTTGGTCGATAGAGTGAGGAATGAACAAATTAGAAGTGAATGCAATGCTGGCTGTAGTGTGGTAGATAGAATAAAGAAAGGAGTGCTGAGATGGTTTGGTCATGTGGAACGTATGAACGAGGAAAGGATGGTTAAGAAAATATATGAGGCGAATGTTGAAGGCAACAGGAATAGAGGGCGTCCGCGAAAGACCTGGCACGATCAGGTACTACAAGTATTTGAGGATGGCCCTGTTAAAAGCCGCAACAATCGTAGAACGTGTATGAGAAGATGTATGAATGTGGCCGAAGCAAAAGTGGTGTGCCAGGATAGAAGAGTGTGGCGTTCAATCCTCTCTGCCTGCCCCTGCAGGGAAACGGCGTGATGGTTAGTTAGTTAGTTAATTTATTTCCACATATTTTATTAGTAAAAACTTTTTACGAAAAATTATAGAATTACAATCGATTAGATTCTAAAAGATAAACAACGTTTTCAACGGGCTGACCCCTAGTTGATAATAATAAACCACACAATTAATTTTATTTTCAAAATATAGGTATATAGTTATTTTATATAAGATAATAATGTTATGAAATATCTATAATCTTTAAAAACAAAGTCAATTATTACGGCCGAAAATGCGTAAGCGTTCTTTCCCTAATTTTATATATTAATGAGGTGCATTTTATTCAGAATATATTGAGTAGGTGTGTAAAAATTTTGTTAACTGTATATTTCATTTAATTACTGCGTCGATTTACGCGTGACCTATTTCTATTTAATCTAAAAGTGAAAATGAAGCGGAACATTGACAATGAAATTAAATTTATTTTAAAAAATGACTTAGCTCAATAATCATATAAATTATTTATTTATTAGAAATAGCGCGTTTTAAAAAACAGCAGCAACATCAGCTGTCCGTCCGACATAAATACTTAATTTATTCACGATGCTCGTTCAAATATAGAATATTTGTATTTAACTAATAAATAATGTAATAAACTCACTACATTTTACCCATTTAAATAAATAAATTTATTTATTCAGTATATAAAATAAAATAAAATATCTAGGCTTTTTTCATAATTTGGAAAATATTCTGAATTAGTTGGTTAGTTAATTCAAAACAAACTTTCATTAATTTCAAAAGTTTTAAAATCAAACACCAATTTAGTTCGAAATAAGCTCATGTGTATAACGATGATATTAAAAATGTGCCTTTAACATAAATACCTATTAGTGTTTTACAAATATATTATTAATTAGATTTTTTACTCAATATTATAATTTTTTAAAAATATGTACAACGCTGTAGCAAAGTAGGTTTTCCCGGATATATCCTATTGGCGACTGATCAAAGCAAAAAACAATCGCAGAAGAAATCATTATAACTGAGCATGCTAAATTAAAAAAAAAAACATTTGACATCTCACAATTAAAAATATCAATTGAGCACCAACAGAAATTAACATCAAAATTTAAAAAAGCTAATACATATATATTTATTAATTAGTAAATACAAGTAATTAAAATATATGTGCATTTATTTATTATTGAATTATGCCGCACTATGTAGGTACCGTATATCTACATACGCATTTTGTTTAGAAATATGTTTGGTCACTTAAATGTTTTTATTTCTTTTCATAGATGGCGTTAGTGTGCCGCCATACATATTGTATTAAAACTTTGAATAAATATTTAAAAATAATCACTTAAATTACATGAAATTTGAAAATTTAAATCTTGTTTACATTAATGTAAAAAAAGTATTTATTGGATAGTTTCGGAGATATAAGCCAAAAAATATCCGCACGCTTGATACCAGCCTTGCAACATATATACAAAATCGGAAGCATTGGCTGGTAGTGTGCGTCTTCCTTTTGATGGCACTTGCTGGACATAGATTTGTTTATAAACGATGATTTTTTGTCCATCGCGCGTGCTGCGCGCGCGCTCGTTGGTTAAATGAAATTGCGCGCGTCTTATTTCCTTTTTCACGAAATCACTGCCACAGTTTGCAGGAAAGCGAGAGGAAAGATGTTACACATAAAAAATCTAAATCTATTTATAAAAAATATCACAAGATTTTGTCTAGAAATAAATTAGCAAACGCGAAAGTACAACACTCTTATTATTAATTACCTAAAGCAAAAATTTGCGCATTTAGAAAATAATTATCCACAATATTATTGTATGCTTTCAAATTATAGTGATGTTCGCAATAATATTTTACAAAGCAATTTAACATTATATGTATATGCATTTATAATATACGAGGATTATACGTACAAAAGAAAAAATTTAACAGAATTAAGTAAACGTCGAAATACATAAGTAAAACGCAAAAAAACATTTTCACTGGAAAGTCGTTACTTACCACTAAATTAATTAATACTCGTTATTTTTTTGCATATAGGTCATTTTTCGTTAATCGCATAATTGGATATATTTTACTATTTAATATTTCGCATCGTATTTTCCTGGAAAATTAACGAGTATTCTTAAATACGTTTACTATTTTGGAGTGTTATAATTGCACTTATGCTCCACGTATATTATTCAGTTTTAAATAAAATTATAACGAGCAAATAGCTAAACCTTATGTGTGTAGTTTTCTTGGATATTATATTTCATTGGGGCGGTGATGGACCCCGCAAAGGGATCCGAAACGTCGGCCAGAGAGGCTAGATATAAACGATAGAACAAACGGCCGTGAAACCTTAGAGCATTTTTAAATAGACATTGAAAATTCGTAGATATTAAGTATTACGTTTAGAAAAAAATTAAGGCAAATCTCTATTTTTTTAATTTTACGTATTCGTACATTGGCGAAAATTGATAACGCTGTTTCGAAATCCTAAGTAGAGAAAATTATGCCGGTGTGCCACATTGTTACTAACAAACGACTCTTGAGCAGTCAACTCTCCTGCATCGCATTTTTCTATGTCCTGTCTATCTTTGTTTTTAAAATATTTACTATACATGTATGGATATATCATCTGAACCAGCCATACTCAACCTGCGGCCCGCCAAGCTTTTATGTACATACGGCCCGAAAGTCATTTTAAAACCGGCGATTTCTATGGTTTAGGAACGCATTTGTTTCAAACATAGATAGTTTCAACCACAGAGTGTAAGTTTTGCGTGTGTCATGTAATTTTTTTAGCCCTTTTTGTGATCCTCGTATTCCACATTCATCCATTACACTCAGTAAAATCTCGTCTTATAGAATACTTTTTTGAAATCTATAAATATTATTCCCACATTTTTTATCGTTCAAATAATTCACACAATATTTGGAGTATATCCAAATATTTGTACAAATCGATATTGTATTTTTAATACATCGGTTTTACGGTTTCCTGCCACAATGTGATCTACGCAATTCTGGACGTTTTTTTTTATAATTTCGTCCCTTTTTACGTCTGTAATAAGGCATTAGAATTCGTACTCATGTATTATATTTTCGTATGCGCTTATTATTAATTGATCTATTATGCTTGTTAAGATGCTATATACAAAAATAAACGATATAAGTTAGTTTTGAATTTTATTTTTTTCATTATTATATTTTGAGTATACGAATATGATGAAAATAAATTTCATGTAGGAAGATAAGCGTTAAGTATTATTATCATTCTGTTTTAGTTAAAAAATATATTTTTTGATCAATCAAGAGGGCACATTCTAATCTTGAATCAATGAGTACTGTTTTTGTTTGAGTATGATTTTTTTTCGTTATATCAGTATAATGTTGCGGCCCGCGTAACTTAGCAAACATATGTATGTAGCCCGAAGAAAAAAAGGTCGAGTACCACTGACCTAAACTGTTCAAAATCTTTATTATATTGCTAGAGTCAGCTAAGTATCGTAGCTATATAGATGGTTAACACCATTCATTTGACTCGCTGCGATCACTGCTATTTAGCCTGACCATCTGTGCACAACTTTAGATGACTTTGTTACACTTGTTCAAGCACACAATTCTAGTCCACGTACTAGTACTTGCTACTTGTTTATTGAATAGATAGCCCTAGAATAGATAGCCATGAATAGATAGGAATAGATCCATACAGTTCATCCACTGGCGTAACGAGAAATTGCCAGACGGCCAATTTTTCTAAGAAAGCAATCAAAATATTATGATTTCTTAATGTCTCTGTATAGTGTATTTATACGGGCATTGGTGACGAAAAATTTAAAACCATTTGGTTTTATCAGTGATGGAATTATCACAATATTTTTTAGTAGATAGGTACAGTGATGACGTATGGATTGAAGACTGTGGCCCTAACAAAGAAAAGTGTAGAAAAGCTCAAATGCACGCAACGATCCATGGAGAGATCCGTGTTTGGCGTAAGCCTAAGAGATAGAATTAGAAATGACGAAATTATGCGCAGAACTAGAGTAGGGGATATCATAGATCGGGTGGCGAAGCTAAAATGGCAACGGGCAGGACATGTTGCAAGGCAGGATGCTACAAGATGGCCTCGCAGAGTTCTGAAATGGAGACCTTGGGAGAATAAAAGAGGCATCGGAAGACCTCAAAAGAGATGGGCCGATGATATAGCCGTTGTGGGGGGAAAGAAATGGCTACAATTAGCAAACAACAAGGAAGGATGGAAAGAGAAGGAAGAGGCCTATAACCAGCAGTGGAGAGACGAAGGCTAAAGAAGAAGAAGATAGGTAGTTAAATTTTTTTCTTTAAAAAAAATCAACTAACAGGATAGGACGCCGTATTCTGCTAATATTTCCATATTTTTCTTCTAAGGATTGGAAAAATCCAATTATTGAATTTTGGTCCAAGAAAAAATCGTCATCAATCAAGATACATTATGGATGTCTCACCGAGTCGAAGCTATTTTATATGGAAAAGTATATATGGAAGTCTTCGGGCGTTAACAGGATTTACGACCCGTCATTGGCTAGTGACCTAGCTTACGATGATATCATAAGCTTAGTCAAAATATAAAAGTCTCAAGTCTGAAAGTGAAGCCTGGAGCTGGCAGACGAGGAACGAAAGTAGACTGAATTCAGTAGAGATGAGATCCCTTACACGTATGTGCGACAAATCCATTTATGATAGAGTAAAAAATGAAGATATTAGGAAGAATGAATGTAGAGCTGATCTAAGCATAATTCACAGAATTAAAACAGGGTCGCCCAGGTGGTTTGGGCATGTTGAGCAAATGAATGAGGAAAGAATGGTAAGAAAGATATACAATGCAAGTGTTGACGGCGTCAGAAAGAGAGGACGACCGCGGAAGACGTGGCGTGGCCGGATTAACCAAATACTGGAAGCCTCAACAACTGACGAGCTTGCACGCGAAGAGAGTTCTTTGTCAGGAGAGAAGAGTGTGGCGGTCTATCCTCTCTGCCTACCCCCACGCGGAAATGTATGTAATTTATATCTTGTATCTTTCTTTAATTCATCTTTTTTCTTTTGTCCAGACCTCGTATATGTACCTATATGCAGATGTATTGATCAGACATCTTTATGCTATACATATATCTTTTGCACTTCTTTTTCATCTTATCTCTTCTTCTTTTTACTATGTAGATCTGTCCTTTCCAATCCATTCCTTATTCCTCCTTTACCTTTAATTCTTTGACTTTCATAGTTTGTTCGCAACTTAAAACTTTCACTTTTTTTTGTACAACTTAAGTTATTGTTGCTATATGTTAATACATAACATGTTAATTCTGAGGAAACTTGTAAGATGATATCTGATTTTTATGTGTACTGTTAGTTTCCATGAATAAATAAAAAAATAAAATAAAATACTGTGTCATGGGAATGACGAATTTCAACCGCAGATGGCGATAGCGTAGTTTGCGTTAAGTAAAGGCGAGCGAGATACATAAATACTATATATACAAATTTCTCAATGGTCAGCCTTTTATTTATTTAATTTTTCATTTATTGGTTTTCTTGCAGCCATATAATTAATAAATCTTGAAAAAAAGCAATTATTGATGTACAGAGCCTTGGGCCAATTACAAGAAAACGCAAATATACAAGAATATTAAAAAGAAATAATAAAAAACAATATGTCAAATAGTGAGTTTATGTGTCCAAGGATGTATGCGTTTTTATGTGTTCGTGTTTGTGTTCACATTTGTGGGAAGAAAAATGTAATCGCGCGAGTTTGTACGTAAGGGATTTTGTAAACTGCTCAAAACTTAAATATAAAATATCGAGATCTGCAAAGGCCGTGTCATAGGTATCTAGAACTCTGTTGATCTGTTCTGCAATGATTTAAGTGGAAAAGTCTGGTGCTCTTGTTAGTCTCTGCGGGACATTTAAAGTGTGTCGCTGTAGGTGCAAATGCCAATACCTGTCCGGCGGCCGTGTGGCGCTTGCACAGCATGGCCAGCAGCTCGTGCGGCCGCACGTAGAGCCGGCTGCACAGCAGGAACGCGAACAGGAAGCCGCGGTCGGCCCCCGGCCGCAGCAGGTCCACCAGCGCCTCCAGGGTGCCGCTCACCAGCTGCCCGTCCCGGTACTCCAGCTCGGACACGACCATCGTGCCCGCCCCCCCGCTCGGCTTCTGCAACAACGACGACAAAAAATCAGCATCAGGTACCGCCAGTGACGCGACGAATACTACATTCACGAACACGAATATCAAGCCTACTATTCGGCGAATACGAATAATTCAATAACGTAATAAATGAAGACCCCACGGCAAGAAGTTATTAACTAACATTCAAGGCATTTTGAGATAATTAGACATTTGCATTTCGCCTTTGAAATGTCACTAAAATATCAAAAAGTATGTACAAAGTAAAAAATCGCAAAAATATACTAATTTTACCAAAAAAAAATGTAGTTAACAACCATTTTTTCGCCTCTGGAATTCATTTTCAATAGAATAACACCCTTTTAAAATTGGTAAAACAGGAACATCAAACAACCCTTATAAATGCTAACCGTTTTAACCAACCATTATCTAAAATTAAAAATACCTGGCATGTTAAAAATTAATAATACAAAACATGGTAGGTACCATTTAAAATTATTGAAAAATAATATATAAGTACATATTATAATAGTCTTCAAATAAAAACAAATATTCGACAGTACTGCCAGAGTAAAATTTATATTAACCCTAAATATTCCAATCAAATTAAAAGGCGTGTTAATTTCAGAATGATGGCATGAACATGTTATTATTGAAAATAACATGTTCTTCCCATTAGTAACTGATTTGAATTTTATGAATAAGTGTAGTTAACATGTTCATCGCTATGCTTTGAACATGTTCTAATTATTTTAAGTTCTGAACTTATTTCCAATGGAAATAACGTACAATATTTAGTTTTGACGGCTTATTAACTCATTTTTGACACGAATATTCGTTTTCGCCGAATAGATTTTAAAGACATGGTCGAAAATCGCGCGTAACGCGCACGCGTACCCGCCTACTAATGATAATGATAAACTTGTCACGGACTCATTTTGTACCTTCGTTTACGAGTGAATTTCTAAATAAATATTCTATTCAAATAGATACACCGTTATGTAAAATTTGATTTTGATTAAAGGAAGACATTGAAAAATATATAATATATTAAATATATTAACTAGCATCTTTGTTTATAGCAGGGTTAATGCAGAAATATAACATGTACGCGCATAAATGTATATTTTTTTGTTAACTCGCCTTTTAATATAATTATTATTTCTAAAATATATGTTTTTGTTTTCATTGAATTAATATTTATTGTTCTATTTATTCTTCTATAATTTATTATATTGCCTATTGAATCACCTATCATCTAAAATTACTATTTTTAAATTTAATTTCATTGATATATATTGTGTAAAATTATTATTTACATTTCTAATTTCATCCAATTACTGTTTTTGCTTTATTGTCTCCTTTAATTCTACATTTATTATTATTATTCTTGATTATGTACCTAAATAATTAATGGTCACATTTGTAATTTTTTTATATACCTATATTATTTCTCTTGTCTATTGTTTATCAACTTTGTACAAATTATAAAGTAAAAGGCTTTAGAGCCTATATATATATGTAAATAAATAAACAATTAAATAAATAAATTTGCAAAGAGTAAACTCACAACACTAAAAATGTAACGAAATCCGACATAGCGTTACTACGTTATTCATATCCGACGCTGTCTCACACCGATATCAGAAGCGACGGGAGTTATGTGTCTCGATTTCTGTTAAACCAATTCTTAAAATTCCAAAGGCATTCTCTTTATTCATGTAGAACTAAACGAAAGAACCGAACGAACGAAATGAAGTGGAAACATTCGTTCAATAAAAGAAAACAGCCATTTGAGTTAAAATTCAAAATGTAAAGGGATAAAATGCAAATAACTTGGAATATTTTCTGCGCACGCCATTTCGTCATTCCCGGATGGTATTTTTATTTAAACTAGCAGGAAAGCAATCGGCGAAGCTACTTACTGCTAGGCCCTGCGGGCGGCTATTGTGTTTGCTGTGCAGCAAACACAATTGTTTACCTATGCCTACGTCAGCCGCTTCGCGATCAATTGTATCTGGTAAATTTCCACTTTTAATTACGGGTAGTTTAGATATAATTAAGACAAAATATTTATTCAAAATTTCTAACCGATTAATAAGTCAGACCGGAATAAACCATAGTTCGATAGGTAGGTACCTACTCTCTTCTCTTCTCGCAGTGTTGATCACTTTTATACAACATTATAAAAAATTAATCTTTGTTTAATTTTTACAACAAATTTGAATGTTCAAAACCAAAAATGTAATTAAAATTTCAACAAAAAAAATATTCTCGACCGTAAAAGAAAATTCGATCCAACCAGGATTCGAACCTGGCATCTTCTGATCCGCAGTCAGACGTGTTATTCATTGCGCCACAGGACCCGATAAACAACGCGGCAAAATTATTGTATACAAATATAAGTCATCATCCAAATGCAGAAACGTACGACATTGGTTGGAGTAATTATAATATAGATTAACAGACACTCACACATTTTGCCAATCAAGCGATATTCGCATAAGGCGGGGGCTTTTTACGCATAATCGCCTATTTGTGACTTATTTTTAAAATTGAATAAAAAATCGAAACTTATAATAAATCTTCAATTTCGATTTGATTTTCCAATTTGATGATGAGAGAGATGCTGGATTTATTTTTAACGACGGCGTTTGTAAGGAAACAATCTCCACGAACTAATATCGGATCTATCAAGGTTCAAAAGGTTCTTTGCATATGGGATCATTCAAGTATTACGTAAGCAGAATTATAGTAATCTTTTACCTCCCCTCCCCCTTGTCAGCAATGTAAGCTATGCTTAAGTAATATTGCAATATTACTGTTTACAATATTACAATATTAGTGTTTAAATCAGTACCTTCTAAATTTCACAAAAAAAGATGAAAGATAGATAAATATTAATAGCGAGCGCAGTGATTTCCCTACTTCGGTTCTTTCTAACGTAACCATAAAACATCGCATGAGAGCGAGTAAGCAATATCAATTATTTTGGGCAATCCGTGAACATGCTTCTCGCTTTCGAGTATAGACAAGTAGGGATGCCATATGTGTTCAAATCAGAATCTACTAAATTTTGCTGAAAAAGTAAATAAATATTGATGACGTCATCACCATCCAGACTCCCCCGTCCCCCATGTTATCAAAAATAAGCAAAGCTAGACCCACCACCTCCCTTTTCTGCTTACGTAATACTTGAATGGCTCCTATGACGAAATTGAGATATACGTATTTGTAACTGATTTTCTAGCTGGAGCGGAGATTTTAAAACATACAAACATATTTTAAAAAGCAATTATGAATTGGAAAATTAGAAAATCATTTTCAAACACATGGCTTTCCAATTTCGTCAATTACAGTGGAAGTTCATGGTTTCATGGAAGTGAATGGTTCATCATAAATGACGACATAACATTTCAGAAAAAGTATTGCATAATGTAGAAAAAAAAATTTTTCGTTCGCAAAAAATCGGTGTTTCTATTTCACGGATGTCATTTTAATGCACAAACTTATTAACGAGTTTTACTGTATAAATGTATTTTTGCTATATACATTAAATATCGTTTGTGATTTTATTTCAACCACTTCATAACTGAACAACTTTTTTTTAATATAATACAGTTGGGGCCACAAGTTTTTTCACTTTTGAAAAATCAATAAAACACAACCACAGATCGTATGATAATGACTGTTAAATTGTTTAATTTAAACCTGGAATATGCGGAAAGGCTGAGAGTATTGAAACTGCCCACTCTTCAGGAGCGACGAGCAAGAGGTGACCTCATCGAGACATTCAAGATTCTATCGGGCTACTACAATATTCCTAATATGACAGATATGTTTGCATTAAACACTAATGTGGGTCTTCGAGAACATCACCTGAAGTTGAACAAGTCTCGGTTCTCGTGTAACCCAAGAAAGCGTGCATTGAGCAATAGAGTGGTCAATATGTCGAACAGTTTGCCTGAGGGCGTTGTGTCTGCAGCCAGTGTCAACCAGTTTAAGAATAGGCTGGATATTCAAATGAGAGACAGAAATATCGGCCTATCATTTAAGCTGCCTGCCCATTATCAATAATAATAATAATAATTCACTGAAAGGGCATAATCGGGAAAATCATGTCATGTCCACCGTCCGTCGCTGGCTTTCCTCGAACCTGGTACCCGAGTTTTGAAACACTACGATACAAAGCGCGTAACGTATATTCGGCTATCTCATGAAGAATATTCGCCTTGAGTTGGGTTATTATGGCTGGTTTATCCAAGAAAATACGACTCTTGAGGTAACCCCATAAAAAATAAAGAGGTGTCAAGTCAAATCTAGGCTGCGATGGGACCATGGGATAAGTTTGTTAGGAAACATTTCCTTCACCACCGGTATATAGTCACAATATACGTATGGTAGGTTGCACTAATTGGATCTTATATGGGTGATCTTATAAGACGAGTTTCAAAATTCGAAAAAAGTTCTGCTCTGTGGCCGCCCGGTTTTCTTTTTATTTAGCTTTGAACCGGTTTCCTCGAACTTTCTGACCTACGATTCAATTAGATTAACACTCTGACATTGATGCGCACCGTATAATCGGAATTGAGCGCGAAACAGGCGGCGAACAACTGTATAAGAATCGTTTTTCGAAAAATCGAATTTCTCGGGAAGCGATCCATTACGACTAAATTTCCAAGGAGGGAACGCACTGCACTTTCCCGCGCATTGTCGCCCGCACGCCCCTCGCGATTTAACAAGTGCGTATGGTCCATCCTTTATTCATTGTACTTTTTTGCTGGCAATAAAGGCTGTGCACCACAATTACACACGTTTTTGAAAGCCAGCGAAAGGACAGACTTCATTTCGGAAAAATGAATACGTGCCGCCGAGGAAAATCCTTTTACGACAAATGATTAAAAATATCTTAACACGTTTTTAGAGCAACATTAATTTCAGATGTGCATTCACGGAAGCTTCTTTTTGCAAAAGATTCTTTTCGTTTATCAAAAAATTTTAATATTCTTATTTTAAAGGAACTCCGTCGGCCACCGCGCGCAAAAAATTGCTGGGAGTTGAAAAGAGAAGGTCTTGCGTTCTCCATCGTCCGCGGGTCGCTGCTTTAAGATAAACTTTCAGGGCTGTGATGAAAATATAAAGAACAAACTCGGTGCCGGCCGTAATCAGTTTTCCTGGGACGGTGTCATGGAACTTGGCGCAAGTAATTTAACGAACAAATCCTACTAGCGGGAAAATATTCTTATTGGTTTTTTGTGGAGCTTCTTAATCAAAACACGGCTAAAATAAAATATTAAAACGGGCGTGCGCGAATTATTCACCCTTCGTAAGTCCAGTTCGGGTGAGTGTGGGAGAGACGCCGTATCGCGATTGTTGCATGTTCGAACGCGTACATTTGACGTCACTAGAGTTCAAACTTTTTGCACTGCGACACTAACATAACTAAGTACAGTTGTACGCCGCGATGAATTGAAACGCTCCATACACCCAACACCCTCTTCCGCGTCCTCACCTCTGAAAAGTTTTCTCGACAATTCGTAATTTCCTAATGGCGGTTAGATTCAACACTTGTCACGGCGTCTATGTGAACGAAACATTCGTATTTATTTCACAAAAACCACTCCCAACAAATGATACTCACAGTCTAATTGAAAAACTATCGGGCCAGGCCGGCGGGATGGAAAGCCACGCACTCCGAACTCCCAACTAAAATAATACCTACTTCTAAACTTGTTCCAGGAAAGCACACACGGCCCCGCCACTTTGGCTGGTACGCTCATTGTGTATTCACCATTCGCCATCCTTTGACAGCATCGTGTGAACTATGTTAGCGTGAATCGCATTGTTTGTGTAAGCCAGGGAGCGATTTTGAAAACAATTAATTAATGTGTTATTTTAAATTTAGGTGATGATTGAAGGCATCAATATTCAATGGCGCCCCGCGCATCTCCTCCAGCCGTTGGATTGTGATGTGTAATAATATTATTTATAATAAATAACTTCTTCAAATATATATTTAAAAAATTCAACATGTTTCGAAGACAATGGCTTCTTCGTCAGGATAGCAAAAATATAATTTAAAAATCGAAGTATAGATAATCAAAATATTAAAAAAGTTTTATATATGGAAAATGAATACTATAAAAGTACCTACTTAACATGAAAATAAATTTAAAAGATAACTATTTGCAAAAATGACCTGGTTATTTATAACATTCAATTTACTATCAACACTCTTACAAAGCCGTTGGCTTCGAAACATGTTGAATTATTTTTCAATAAAAAAGTGGTGTTAACAAAGTTGTTTTCTATCAATTATAATAAATAATTCGTTAAAAAATATAACAACACAAAGACAATAAACCCATAGAACAGGTTACGAAATTTAATTACCTTGGGGTGGAGATATTAGCTACAGCGATCTGTATAACGAAGTCAAAGAGCAGACAAACAATGCAGTGGTTATGTCTGGATGCTTAAGAGACACTGCATGGGCCAATAAGCATATGCTAGCGGAAAGCAAATTCAGAATATATAAAACAGGCATAAGACCTATCTTACATACGGTATCGAAGCAAGAGCGGATACGGTGAGAACTAAACACCTCCTCAGAGCTACCGAGATGAAAACTCTAAGACCATTGTGGGCAAGACCCTCAGAGACAGAGTGCGCAATGCGGAAATCTGCAGAACCTGCGACATACAAGACATTGTAAGATGGAGCAGGCAGAGAAAGCGTTTCTGAAGAGACTATGTCGAGAGAAAGGAGCAACGAGACTACTAGGGCTTAGCAAAGACGCGACCCAATGTTCCGTCATTTTCGACGAGTTGCAGCTAGGGAATGCAATCCCGAGTCGGGATGGCCCTTTCGGGATCCCTCGAGATTAGAATTTCCAATCCCGCGGCATTCCTACGAATCGGAATCCCGAATACTTTTGTGTTTTTTTTTGTTTACAGAGCTGAATAGCAATTAACGACAACGCCTTGCATTTTTATATCAGCAATTTTAATAAAATGTTCATTATTAATCATCGCAATAAAGTTTTTGTAGTCTTTTTTCCAAGCATCAATCAGTCAATGCAGTAGACTTAGTAGTAGTTTTTATTACTATGTTAGGTTGATAAAATACAGCAAATATTATTCAAAGCTACTTGCATTATTTGAATGTGACATGAACATAAGTTTTAAGTACTTACTAAAAGTTCTATAGACATACACAATTAAATATACAAAATATAAAAAATGCTGATCGATCCCGACAATCTCGTCCGATTTTTCGGTTCGGGATTGGTCTCGTAAAATGCCTCGAGATCTCGCGGGATCGGGATTGCATTCCCTAGTTGCAGCTAGTAATATTACTTACTACACATACTACCCAGTAGTAAATATTATTAAAATTAATGATAATCATGCTGCAGCTGATTATTTTAATTAACTTGCATTATTGCAGTTGCAACTAAAATATGTGAACGTAAAATATATACAAGTCAGCGGGGTCAGCAATAATTAGCACAATAGTAATAAGCGCCTCTTAATTGGGATTTATATTTGCATTGACATCGCTAAATACCGGGAACCATCAACGTATTGCCAGCAATTCACTCCTTTGTGATATGACGGATTTAAATACGTGAATATGAATTCCCTTTATTACGAAATACGCCAATATGATTATAGACGTAATAATGGGTATTTGTGCTGTAAATGGTGGGTGCTGAAGAGACGTGGATGATTTGTTTTTGAAATAAAATAAAAATAATTTTTAAAAATCATAATTTCATTATTATAACACAGCATTTGGATATTATTATTACGGTCAATTCGTTTATTCCGGGCAAGTTTCGCGTGAAATTTTCGCTTCACTGTGACTGTATTTCAAAGGCAACACTTTAAATATTGTATTTCATTTCCTTTCTCATCATCCCTGCATACGGTGGCGAAACCGCAACAACCCCCAGCGTCCCGTTTGACAGATGGGAATGAACAATCCAAGTGGAAAACACGTGAAAATTAGACCTTTATTATTACTTACAATTTGCAAGGTTCAGCATGAGCAATTGCTTAAAATTTTAAAATTTAAAAAATAATAAATAAACATGACAATCAAAAATTAAAAAAAATTACGTACATACTTTGTGCACATACTTTTTGCACATACATATGTGTACTTTATGTACGAGCAGGTGTTTTATTTAAGCTAAAATATCAACTCTTTGTAGTGTACTAATTTAATTTAGTTTTTTGTATTATATTAATTATTTTTAACTTTTTATAATGCATTAATTTAATTTAACTTTAACGTATTAATTAATTACTAATAAATACCTATGCAGTGAAATTTTGTGTTGTAAAATGAAACATGTAACATGCCGTAAAACAGGCATGCCTAGTTGGGCAGTTTCATATTTTACTTAATAACTTACCAACAATCACGCCGTTTCCCCGTGGGGGTAGGCAGAGAGGGTAGAGCGCCACACTCTTCTGTCTTGACATACAACTCTCGCCACATCCACATTCATACATCTTCGCAAGCAAGCTCGACAGTTGTTGAGGCTTCTAACGGGACCATCTTGTTCCAGTATCTGGTTAATCTGGTCATGCTACGTCTTCTGCGGTCGCCCTCTCTTTCTGACGCCATCAACGCTTGCATCATATATCTTTCTTATCATTCTTTCGCCATTCGTTCGCAACATGTCCAAACCATCTGAGCGACCCTTTTTTAATTCTATATTTACTATGCTAAGATCAGCTTTACATTCATTCCTAATATCTTCATTCTTTACTCTATCGATAGTTTCGAAATGGTTTCGAAGGCGTTAAATTTTTTTTAATAAATCTAACTGTCATCATCAAAAACGCGATTGCAATTCCCATTTGCTTGTAGACTGTCGATTCCATGGGGGGAGAGTGTCCATCGTCCTTAGTGGTGCAACTTTCGTCCTTTTCCACAGCCACTAAAAGGGTCTGACTTGTCTACGCTGGGATCGCCAGCTTCGAAGCGAACAAACCTCTCTTGACATGCCCTTTCGCTAATCGCTCCGTCACCGAAAAGATCGTCGAGTTCGTGAAATGACTCAGCACTTTTCTACTCTTTCTCGAAGTGATACATTATAATGTGACGTATACGCGTATGGTTTTCGATGTGTATTTCATGTCTAACCCTACCATGAAAAATATTAATTAACCGTCAAATTAAAAAAAGTCGGATAATTGTGCACTAAACCTAGTACGATTATAATGATTGTCTCACACCGCATGGCATATCTATATAATAGATATATTATATATATATATATATATATAGTATATATAGATATAATTAGATAATAGATATATATTTATAGATAATTCGAGTACCATATATATTAGGGTCCTTACATATGAAATTGAGTGTTTTGGCCCCGTACTGGCAAATTTGATCTCAAATATCTTCTCTTTGGTTAGGAATTCCAAATCCAAATTTATACAGCTATTTACTCATGTATTTGTGTTTTGAAAATTATAATTCATTTGTTTTTTCCTCAATTGTTTTTTTCTTGCGTCACTCAGTTTACAAAATGAAAAACTTGAAATATCGCGTTATTTACGAGTACGAGTTCCACAGTGGCACCAGTGCTGCAGAAACGGCTCGAAGGATTAATGATGTGTATGGCGACGGTGCCGCAAAAGAAAACACAGTGCGTTTTTGGTTCCAACGTTTCGTTCTGGAAATTTCGACCTGCAGAACAAGCCCCGTGGACGGCCGGAGACCAAAGTTGATAATGAAGAATTGAAGGCTATTGTGGAAGCGGATCCATCGCAAACCACATCCGAGTTAGCTGCAGGCTGCGGTGTTAGTGATAAACTGTTTTAATCCACTTGAAGCAAATTGGTAAGGTGAAAAAGCTTGAAAGGTGGGTACCTCACGAATTGAGTGAAGCAAATCAACAAACGCGCGTTGACTGCTGCGTTGCATTACTCAACCGGCACAATAATGAAGGGATTTTAAATCGAATCATTACCTGTGATGAAAAGTGTACGATAATCGGAAGCGCTCATCGCAATGGCTGAACCCTGCCGAACCAGCCGAACCATGCTCCAAGCGAAAATTGACTCCAAAAAAGTTACTTGTAAGCTTTTGGTGGACTAGTGCTGGTGTCGTTCACTAAGCTTTCTTAAATCTGGCCAGACGATTACGGCAGATGTCTATTGTCAGCAACTGCAAACCATGATGGA
>JADDOH010003933.1:0-56932 GCA_016648135.1 Agrypnia vestita | reverse complement strand
TTTGCACAGAATAAATTATTGTTTTTAAGTTTTAAATCGTTTTCATCGAAAAGAAACCGGTTTTTTTAACAAATAATAGACAAGAAAATTTATTAGTGGTGTTCGATCTATGGTCGTTCTGTCGTTCGTGAATGAACCGTTCTTTAAGAACTATTCATCATTATGAATAAGCGTGAATTTGTCGTTTATGAAAAACGCAAGGATTATTTCACAATTTATCACAATAATCCACCCATACCAAAAACAGATCCAATATTTTCATTAAATTCAGTTTCTAAAAAAAAAAGTAAATTATGAGTCTGATATACCAGAGTAGGGGGGGTAAGGTCTGAAGGGTCAGAGGTGATATAAAATCACGGTGTGGTAAACCGGCCGGGAGATCTCAGATCTACGTATGCCGGCGGTTACGCCCTCCCCTAGGTACAATCAAAACGTCAGGTGACTGACTAGGACACTGATATCTCGAGGCGGGTGAAGGGATAGAAAAATAATGAAATCGAAACAATTTTACAAGTCTCTATCTTGGGCACTGTAGCAAATTAATTTACATGAAACATTAATCTTAACCTACATACGACGCAGCAAAGTGGTTACTAATTTAAAAATTACATGAACCCTAATTTAGAGGGAGAGGACAAAATTATAAACAAAGAAAGAAAAAAGACAAAACACATAAAAAATCTGATCTTACTGCAAAAATGGATGGTGACGAGATTAAATTAACACTTCGGTAGAACCAGGTGGGCGGAGAAAAAGTCTTTAGATCGGGGGAACCTGTTTCGGAGAGTTCGGCAGGTGTCTTCTTCGTGCTGCTTCGTGGTGGGCGGCGGCTTCTGGCGTCGGCGTCGTCCTCTGACTGTGCAGGCTACGTCGGCGGCTTCTGGCGTCGGCGTCGTCCTCTGACTGTGCAGGCTACGTCGGCGGCTTCTGACGTCGGCGTCGTGGCGGTCGTCGGCAGAGCGTCGGTCCTCCGTCGCGGTGGTACGCTGCGGCGTCGCGGCGGCACTGATACTTAGGCGTTTGCGGCGGTGCGTCACAGCACTCGGTAGCGAATGGCGGTTGTTGCCGTTCGCGCTTTCGCTCCTCCAGGAGTTGCTAGAGTGATCGGCGATGCTGTTTTTACGGGCACCGCTAGAATCTCTAGCTTCTCCACACTCAACTCAACTCGACTCAACTCCTAACTCAACTCCTCTCGACTGCCAACTTGGCGGCTGGTTTCGCCTTATATTCTCTCTCCGGCGACCCAGGGTGTGGTCGCGGGGGCTCGAGGGGAAGCCTCCAGCTGGTCTTTCGCCGATTGGCTCCTTTGATGCCCGCCTCCATCGTCCATTCGTCTCTCACGATCCCTCCTAGGTCCCGATTGACGCTATTGGTTACTGAACCCAATGTTGCCTCCGTTCCGCCCCCTATTGTTCTCCCAGTTTGCGGCTAATCTCGATGCTTTTCTGGTATGTAGGCCTAAACACTTTGTTATTTCACGAACGCTTTGTTCACTGTTCATATCCCTATCCCGTCACCAAAAACACATTGCAAAATGAATTAAACTTAAGGAAAATATTACAGTACAAATTGGCAAAGGCGGAAAATTGAAAACACAAATCCGCATCAACACTTATCACCCAAAAATAAAACTGCTTACATATACATACTTAATTAAATCGACACGCCAGATAGACATATTTTTATAGACCAGTTATTTCTACCATTATTGACTAATTACATGGGATTGAACGTAAGGTTTCATTAGATCATAGTAAAATTCCTTAAGTATGCATTACAACATTAATCTTATTATTAAGTCGTCGGTTTGATTCTTACAGTAGGCCTCTCAATATTTAACATTATTTATACATTACATCGTTACAGGTCAATCCTTATCATTAACATTGATTTAACGCTATTTATACATTACATCATTACCGGTCAATCCTTATCATTTACATTTAAAATTTACCACTCCGCATATCCTCTTCCTTTCTTTTTCTTTTTAATTTTTTTTTTCTTTAACAATGACAACATGTACTTGATACTTAGTTTTATTTTTAATTTTAGCTTAAATAAAACAAGCTATCGTACTTCTTAGTTGGACCAAACATAATTGTCAATATGTGACATAGAGATACAAAACAAAGGGCTAAAATTATACAGACATCGTGGCATTTCTTAGTGAATCAATTAACATAAAAACTTATTTACATGGGATACATGCTTCAAGCGGGTCCCCTAATGTTAATGTTCTGTATACATCTTTGTAATTTCTTTTGGGATTACAAAGTACATGAATTTGCATCAATGCCACTTTCCCGAAAGGAATGCTTACATATACTAACATAATCAAATTCGATAGACACTTTTTTTTTTTTCAAGAAATTATGTTAAACCTTATTACTAGAAGAAAAATTAAGAAAACTTGGCGTAAACTAATTAATGTAACATTATTTACACCTAAATAATGAAAATTCTTACTTCAATATGTAGGCTGGATTGAATGCAAAACGTTTTTTTAGGACTTTCATTATACTAATCATTATCTTATCAAATCAGCTTTCTTCCACCCCTGGTATAAGAATATAGGAAAAGAATAAAAATAGAGAACACTAAAAAATTATATAAGCCACATTCCACCAGGCAGACAATTGAAAATTTTCCAAACAAGAATTATTCTGAAACATTACCAGTAGCGGAAGTCCCTACTACAATTAACTAACTTCATAATTTTCGTTATGTTTTTCTTTTTTTTAAAGCGGACAAATACCAAAGTGAATGGTGTATCGTAAAAAGTGAAATTAATTACAAATAAATAATAATAAAGCTCGAAAGCTTTATTATTACTAGATTAAAACAACTATTTTAAAACAGACCGACAAATCATATTGCTTAAACGAGTAATCAAAACAATAATTGCATGTTTACAGATAGGTTATATACCTACAACCTACAAATTTGTATAACAACAGTAAAAAAAACACAATATTGGGAGCTTGAATAACTAATGACAAATTAACATTATTCTTAAAAATAATTAAAACTCACAAATTAACATTATTCAACTAGGTGTATGTAATATATGAAAACATAAGACATGAAAGCCTCGATCTAAAGTAATATTAATGTTTATTCCAACACGGCATTTACTTATTTGCAATTAATTAAACTATTTTGTTTCAACCCCGTGTGCTAAAATTCATTCTGCAGACAGATTTCAAAAGACTAAAAAGTCGGAATCTTATATCTCTTCAACCGTGTTACATTTTTTCACGAGATAATATTCTATTACGTTATATATTATATATTACATCAATATCAAACATCGTCGGCAATATTACAATCAAGTTTTTTTTCCTTTTGTTACGATCAATACATTTTCTATTATTTGCTACAAGTTAGATTAATTCGGGATGATCTCGTTATTATTTCAAATTGCAATGTCCCGTTCATTTCGATACTTAACAATAGAATACAGAATAAATGAGGAAACTACATATAAAACGAGTAACATCCACCTGCAGAGGTGGCCTGGGTTACCTAAACAATCATTACCTTACTTAATTTAAACATATCAGTTGCTCATTAATTAGGTACATATTACATTGATATTATGATTCACCACTTTGCCTCAATTTCTAATTCGGCCTCCACCTTCTTAATTGATTGACCCCTGTTATCTTTATTGATAATGACCGCCTGGTCGTGCGTCGCGGGATCTTCGCGCCCTTATATTAACAATATGATTTATACGATCCTACATCTCGCGGATAGCGTCGCCATGTGGGAGATCGGTATGTCAGCGCTTTCTAAAACATCTCTATTGTCTGTCGAGGACAATAGTAAGTTTACTGCGACGACTTTCGGAATTATTATCTTGTTTTTCTAAAAAATGTCTTTCCCAAAACAATGGCGACTTCTCTAACAAACGCAGCTTTCTAAACCGTTGTCCCATGTGTTCGCATTTGGCCAAGATGTTCTTTCTATTGTTTAATCGGGGTTAGAGATATACGTCCCGCTGCAAGAAAAGGTTTACCGTTTTTACCCTTCCAAGATGTTACTTAAGAACAAAAGGTTGCGAACGTATTGCCCATCCTAACAAAAGGCCGTGCACTATTAATGTCTTCGGCGATGCCCAACGCCCTCGGCAACCCTAACTTTCTAATTCATTGTTTCATATGTTTTATGGCGGGCTATCCTAGGAGCGATCGTCCGTCGCAATGTTATTTTATTGAACAATAGGTCACATATTTCGTCCTCGAACAAAAGATCGAACATGCCGGGGCTGTGACCACATGGCGCGTGATCTTCGAAACATGGGCGCTTTGATTTCGGTATTGCCCTAGGACAAAATTAATAACCTGGTTCGCGTCATATTCCGGTACATCAAGTCTGTTGATGAATTATTTTTAAACTACCTGAATGATAAAGGGGCGATTATTGGAACTGCGTCATGTAAATAGGCCAGCTCCAGGAAGATAATTCGTCTATGCAAATAACAATTGTGTTTAAAAAACAACTCAATCGGGATAAATATCAGACCCAAAAACACCCAAAAATAACATCTAGTGACTTAAGTACCAGATGACTGGATCCTGGATATTTTGCACAAACAGCGGCGTTCCTCCCGTGCGATTATTTTAATTTTAATTTCCTGAATTCGATAGGCGCGCTGCTTTCTTGCACTTGTAGGTAATGCGAACTGTCTATTCAGTTTATATTATATATGTACTGGCGCGAGCGGATCAAGACACAGAGGTTTGATTCAAAATTAGCGGAAATATACAAATCACAACGTGATGGCGAGGTTTTATTTTATATTTTTTCAAAACAAAAGGAATGCGATGCGAAAAAATTTTTTTGCCGATGCTTTTAAATTCGGAGTGCGAAGTGAACCTACTGTCGTCGCGTTCCAAACTATCTAGTCAGGGGGTAGTCACTCCGGATGGCCGCAGTTCGAACAAACATCGCGATTGAAGACAGAAAATATGTACAATAATTATTTGAACAAACACTACCAGATATAAATAAATTTCATTATCAGTGCAGAATAAGGAATATTCAGAGCTTGAATATTAATTATATCTAAATCTTTGCAAATAATTTATGAAATATTACCATTTATAAAATATAAATAAATTAAAGTTTGTCACGCGGAAGGCGATGAAATAATACTGTGGACATTTTTCTGCATATTTCCCCTAATTTATAACTCTGTATTACGCAAACATGTCGTCTCCTGGTTAATTGGATACAGAGAGTTTCCAAGGGAGGACGTACAATATCATTTTAAAATCATTAACAATGATTTTAGTGCTAAATTTTCAAGGACTTATCAAGGTGGCGAACACATTAAGTAGGATGCGTTATAAATATCTCAGGGAAATTAAAAAACTACATGGCAATATCAACAGCATGAAGAGAGAAAACGCTTTGCTATGTGGGGGTCACGTCCTATTGAACTACAGCAAAAATAACCAGTGCCGTAAAAAAAGATTCCCACGAGAAACACGAATCGGCCGAGATAGGGTTGATGGGCCGGTTGTGGTCACTACCCCGGTTTTGGCCACTTGGACATTCAAAGGTGTATAAATAAGGCAATGAAAATATATTTGTTATTTTATTTATGCCGATCAATTCTTTAAACTATGTTTTGTTTTGATAAATAACAGCTGTACCGCCATTTTCTTTCTTTGAGTATCGGTTGAACTTCTTGATGACATTCGTTTAAAAATGATTAAATTCTTAGCAAAAACGATAAGGGCCCTTGGATGAGTAATGTGAAAATATTTTTTTAATCACTTATGTTTGTGTTCGTGAATCAATTTAGCCTATTGAATGAAAGTCCTAGGAACATTGTTTGAGGGTTATTTCATAATTTAGATTAAAGGTACAGATACACATGCTTATTAGTGGCATGCTAATGAGCATGCCACTAATAAGCATGCCCTAATAACTGTACACACTTGCTCACTATTAGCATGTTCATTAGTGGCATGCTCATAAATAAGCATGCTCAAAGCTAACAATCAAACACACATACTTATTAGTGGCATGCTCTTGTCATAGAATAGAGACGCTCTTGTTCAAAATGGGAACTTTGGAAACTGAAATAGAAAATTCAAGTGAACCAATAAATCAAAACAGTTCCCGAGTTTCCATCCGCACATTTTTGATTATAGTTTTCATAATTTTTATTGTAAGATTTGAATCATTCGTTCCTTTTAATAAAGTTTCATAAACATTATTTCTCGCTATATTATTTTTACACAACGGTGACCGAGTATTCCACAGACATTCGTGATTCCTATAATAAGTCACGAAAAGTAATGTTTTATCATCTCCCCAACGCGCCATATTTGTTTCATCTGTCGCGGACTGAGAAGATCGCATTGATAATAATAGCCGCGAAGCCTGCGAATGACATAAGCATGCTCATAATAAGCAAGCCTGTTCACACATGCTTAAAAGATACCCCCTCTCATGAATGTGAATGAGAGTGGCATGCTCATTACTAGCAATATGCGTACACACATGCCACTAATAAGCAAGGCCTAAAGAAGGTCGATACTGCGCATGCTCACGTACCACTAATAAGCATGTGTATCTGTAGCTTATTTCTTAGAAGAAAAATGCCACATGGCCACAACTGTCACAGCAATCTTACTTGTGTTCATGTACATGCGCAAACTTTCCCCCAATACGCAGAAAATTGTTAACGATGTTTGCCAGCCACTATCTGAGGCTAGACTTTGTTCATTTTTAAAACGTATAATTTTCAAAATAATTTCTCGAGTACCACTTTTAATCATTTTTGACATGGTTACAAACAAAAACTTTCTTAAAAAAACGATCAAAGCATTTGTGAACTCGCATTGACTCGTATGTCAACAAAATGTTGACAGCGGACAAGATTCTATATGGCGTCGTTAGTTCCAAATTTGTCCATGCTGCATTCTCCAGTTGGACGGACTCTAAATAAACGAATATAAAAAAAGTAGGCAATATTGTAAACTTTGATGACAAAAAACTAAAAGAGGTTGAAAAATTTATTTAGTGAATCAATCTCGCAGGAACCAAGGAAAGGCTTATAGGTCCCTTATAAGGCTTTAATTCAGTATCATTTTTCAACTAATTATAAATCCCTTTAGTTCATTATGAGAAGATAATATATTATCTTGTTTTTACTTATTTAATTATTCAATATTATTACTATTTTCAAACTAAGCTAAACGCTTATGCTATGAAAATAAAACTTGCTGGTCTGGAGTGAGATTCGAACCCGCGACCTTTGGATCAAGAAGCAAGAGTCCTAACCACAAGACCAGCAAGCTATTCTTTTTAAAAGTTATGTACGTATTTTCATATATTTTTATAATATTTTGTATTTGTTTATAATATTTTTGTTTTATGATGTTTTTTGTAAAATTTATTGTATTTTCGTGAAAAATTACGTCAAGAGTCAAGTTAAGATTATAACTGAAGAAGCTACGGTCGTAGCGAAACTTGGTAGGATTTGACGATAAATATAAGGGGTGTTTACTTTTAATATAGCAAAATTATTTATATAAATATTTTAAAAATATATATAAAAATAAAATTATTTATTTATTTATTTATTTTATTAGTTATCTTTTAAATTTATTTTCATGTTAAGTAGGTACTTTATATTATTCATTTTCCATATACACTTGGGCCTCGTATAACACGGTTTTATATAACACTATTTTATATAACACGGATTAAATTGGCGTATTTTTAGTACAACACGCTTTTTATAACACGTTTTAAGAAAAATAAATGAATTAAGTAATGTTTGATTTGTAGATTGCGTCCATGACAGAATATACCATGAATCAAGATGATTTCTCAGCATGTTGAGACTTGTCAATTTCAATTAATAGAAAATTTGAATGAAACTACCACAATTAATGACTCAGTAAGCAGTTGCAGCGAGGTAGCTACATGTTTCACATTAAAAACTATAAATGAGGGCTTGGAATTGGCTATTAAATTAGAAAAAAAAAATTGAAAAGGATCCTATAATGGAAAGAAGTTCGAAATTCAAGAGGGAATTACAACAGATTTTGGAACCTTATAAGAAAATATGTAATGGTTTATACGTTAAAAGCAAACAATCGCTTATTGCCGATTTTTTAGCCTTCAAAAGGCATTCACCACAAGAAATTCAGAGCCCTCCTCCGATGATGAAAACTCACAACCAATGTCGAAAAAGAGTAAAAATTAAGAATTATTCTAAGTGATAGCAATGATGAATGAATGCTACATTATATTTATTTATTTATTTATATATGGCTTTTTACATCAATAAACTTAATATGAACATATTAAAAAAAAAAGAAAATATAAAATACATGATTACGATTAAAATAAATTACCTACATTATATTTGTTATTAAAGTTTTTTTTCAATAAATATGTAAATTTATATATTTTTATTAAAAAAATAAAGTACATATTCATATAAACTATTTCGATTTTTTTTTTGGAACGCAAACCCTAATTTTGTATGAACTTCCAACCTCGTATAACACGGATTTGTATTACACGAGGTTTTTGTGGAACCATGTAACCGTGTTATACGAGGCCCGAGTGTATAACTTTTTTAAGATTTTGATTATCTATACTTCGGTTTTTAAATTTTATTTTTGTTATCCTGATGAAGAAGCCATTGGCTTCGAAACATGTTGAATTTTTTTCAATAAAAAAGTGGTGTTTACAAAGTTAATTTTTATAAATTAAATTTTAAGTTATTTTTATTTATTTAATTATTAATTCTATGTTCGGTGGAGGTCTTGATCATAGACTTATATATGACATATATGTACGTCTATGGTCCTGATACTCACTTGATAGTGCTTGTAGCCACATGTAATTTTGGTCTATATTCTGTGCATGTAATTTGAAGGCAAAACGAGCGGCCTAAAGAAATTATTGTATACCTATTACCTATGGTAATTACGGGTTTTTGTATCAAAATCTATTTCAATATAAAAATTATGATTCAAAATAATTTACTTTATATTTATTTAGTACATATTTTGAGAAAATAACTAGATGTAATGCTACGGACAACTTTACTCTTCTGTAAAGCCTATTTTCGCCCTACAGTTAAGATATGCCTAGATGTTGTTCTAACGGCTAAACCCACACGACCGCAAAAAACAAGTAACAAGTACCGACAAGCGTCAACAGTCACGTTTCGACTCGATTCGGCGAGATATTTAGATTAGGAAATCGACGGGTAAATCTTTATTCATTCGCTTTCGTTATTTGCCCCGAAACAGTTTTACTTCACTTATTATCATTTCTTTAGAGGACGGGCTTATTACTATTTTGTGTATGCTAAATAACTTGTTTCTTTTGCTTAGCAAGGCCATCTCCATCCTGTTGTCAATAGAAGATGAATACTTACGATGTTCCCAGACCAGGATCTTCTTACAGTGAGTGCATTATTTCTTGTTTTATCTTAGATTGTGACTATATATATATAATTTTTACAGATAATGTGCATGTTTTGCTGTACTTTAATCGGTGTTTGTTTTTCAGACTACTTGGATTGGCGCCGTAACCGCCCAGCTGGTGTCGACAATGGCCCCGTAGGCGAGCAAAGTCTTCTTCCATCGACTTCTCGAGATCATCGAAACTTTGATAGAAGTCTCAAATACTGGAACTACTATATATTGGAAAGTGAATCGTCTCAAAGTTCTGATGAAGGATCTGAGACGACTCTCAGTATCCAGGGAAAAGAAACTGGTAGGAATTCATGTCGTGAAGTGTTGCACACTGGCTAGTAGTGTTTTAACATCTGTTTAGTGAATTGGTGTTTTGATTACTAAATCATACTAATGGCATATTTTTTCTTAATCTTCATGTCCATCTGCAAATTATGTGTATTTTAGGTTTTTTGTTCACAGTCCTAAAATTAAAACTTTAATTTAGAAATTTGAATTTAAATTCTCCTGACTGGTATTTTATAGGCTACAATGCCATCATATACCGCAATTCTTCAATAATTCCAATTTTGACAAAAGAAAATTTTGTCAAATATAAATTAATTTCATACTAGTTCTATAATGAGTATCTTTGCAAATAAATTATATGATATAGATATTGAAATTTATCATCCAAATGATATTGCCATTTCTTTAAACGGTGAAATGGTATTTTGATGCTCTCTTAAAGATATGTTTAACAAACCTGTTGGAGTCTTGATGACTACGATTGATATCCATTTTATGGGTATAAACCTTTCCAGGTTCCCACATAATTAATATTTCATTGGTACAACCCACATATTCACATATTATTGCTGATATTTAATCATTTGGTAATTAGATGGAAGTAACTCTTCGGTTTTGCACATAACATTGCATATGGTTAATGGTGATCATATTATATCACCTATTCGCCCTTGACTCATCCATACATTGTATCTAAATATTGTACAAAATATGTAAATATGTAAAATAGTCTTTTCCAACAGTATGAGTTTTCTTACATTTTATTTTTCATTATTGTGTGGTGTTATTTTTATTGTATAAAATATTAACCGGGTTGCACCATAACATCGCATGATTTTTGGAAAAGGCTGTTATTATGCTAGATTTTTTTTTAATTAAAGTAAATAATTGCAAAGACAATCGTGAATATGAATTTTTATATTTAGAGTGCGTGCACATGGCTCTCAAGGTGCCGAGTGTAGTGATAAAAGTCTTCTCCGTATTAAATGCAAAGAATATTGTTTAATGTATAATCCAAATGGTCCCTTAACAGCTCATGGCATGATGCGCTCCACGGGCATGCACCGTTAGATTGACGTGGGTCCCAGCAAGCATTAACAAGAGTCATTCTAAATAAGGGGATAGACTGCTTTCAGAAACTGTAACAAAAAATATATATTAACTTTTGCTGAATCAGATGAAAAATTATGACATTGCAGTATTCTGATATTTGTTTTTTCAAAAATCTCAACAATTCTACAAACTTATATTTTCTGACTTTTGAAGCGCTATGCTATGTATCAATATTGGCCACTTAATAGTTGATTTTCATCAGATCTTAATTTGAATAATTGAAATTTCATCAAATCATATATTCAACAGCAATAAACAAATAAATTCTGCATTTTTTTTCCAGTAAAATATTTAAATTTAAGTCACTGCATAATCTTGAAATAACCTGCTTGCTCAATTGATGCTTCTCACCAACTCGTTGTATCTAAATTTTACAGTTGAGTGGTTAATGTGGCGCGTTCTAAAGACTCGCGTTGATGCTTGGGGCTAATATGTGCTTGGTTTAAACTTGCATATCATAACATGTGGACATTATTCCGTCTTTATTATTGCCATACAGCTTTTTACACTTTCAAACATTCGCAGCCCATGACAAGGGAAAACCCAAACCATCTAAAAAAATTCAATACAGCCATGAAAGATGATAAATTAAAACGTTTTTATTTCCATTCGGTACATTCAATACAAATGACTTTTACCGTGACAGCAAAATAACATGGGTGGAAATGGATGACTCCCAAAATGTAATCTGTAAATAAATTTTTAATTGCCTGAGAATGATTTAATGTTTATAGTTTATTAGTCGGTGCTTTAAAATGTGTACTACTTGCATACAGTTTGTCAAGGTGTGTTTGTTGATGTACAGAAGTGCGATGAATCACACTACATGTTGGAGCTTGTTGATGTGATGTCATCAATGTGCATACAAGTGTTATACATTATTTATATTGTTGTTTGTGTCTCATTCATTATACAGCTGAAATATATGCATGTGTGAAAACAAGAACAAAAAAAAGAAATATACACTTCATAAAAAAATACATTAAAAAAATTACATAAAAAAAAAGCAAAAGAAAATTTATTTAAAAAAATTCAAAATGCTATCAATGAATTGAAAAAATTAATTGAAAAAAAATATATAAAAACTGCAACCAAAAAAGAAGTTGTGAAGTAAAAAATACTTGAAAAAAATATGAATATTTTGTTGCAGGATAAAATTATACAAAAGCATTTCCTGTATTGTTGATGTGTGATATTTGTAGATCGAGCTAGGGATACAAGTGATTTGGATAGTGATGCGCCCTGCACCCTGGAGTATGAGGTGGTTTCGTCAGACGAGAAAGGGACTTCTTCGCAATTTGTGGACAGCCATCAGTCCAGTGACAGTGAGGATGTTAGTTGCATTCTGTTCCTTTTTTATGGCACATTTACACCTGTATATAATGCTGTAATTTAATGCCGATCATTGGCTCCATATAAATGAAGCATTCTGTGATGAAGAAAATCTAGTTCTTAATTCAATTATTCGGAAGCTGCTTGAAAGACTTAATAAGATATTTAATTTATCCTGATTGATTTTGATGATTCTGAGTCAAGAACCTGATCCACTGCATTACATTTGTAAACTGCATTTGTATAGCACATAATGTGACATACTTTTGAAATATAACTGTTGTAATCTTCTAGTTTGAGTTTTATGGCATATGATGTACATGATGGACCTTGCAATGGAATCCGGAACACGGCAGAACATTCCTGAAAACTCAAACCAGAAGATTATAAATGGCTGTGAAAACATAAGAATGTTTTTAACTGTCATAATGCCTTCACAGGGTATGGTGGAGGCTACAGTCATCCATGCCGTGCTGACCGAAGGAGATTTTATGTTTGCGGACTCTGAGGATTCGCTTACGGCTCCTTCCATCGACTCGGAACTGAGCCCATTCGACTATTGGAACTGCGCCCAGTGTCGGAACACGAACAATAACCCCATGTTTCGCTACTGTGAGAAGTGCTATAAGGTATAATATTGATTTTAATTTAATTTTTCACAGCTGCTCAAATTCGTTTTCTGTGGTATTATGCCGTACATCTGGGACTGATACACCACAATAGCCATTACGGTACTAACTAATCCGTTGACGAACCAAAAATATTGAAAGTGTTGAGGCATAATACTTCACAAAACTGAACACAGAAAATCTTTCTTCCTTTTATCCTTATACCTGAATTAAAATAAGGAACCTTTTAGGTACGAAAAGATTTCTTCCCACCACCACCAAAGCACAAGCGCCGTAAGAACAGAAAACGATCCAAGAAGCTAAGGAAATCGAGAGACGGTCTCAACGTAGGTGAAGTAGCATCTGTCGGTATGAGGAAGCAATCCCAAGGTACAGGGTTAGATTTTCAGAGTATTAAGGTACCTGATCTGGTAAAGTCAGATGCCGGTAAAGTGGTCATTTCACCTTTAGATTCGGAATCATCCTCTGAGGAAGTGTTAAGCCCAAACTCTGTTGATCCATTGGACAGTAATGATGGTGTTGATAAAATTAATATGAGAAAAAGGAAGAGTGAATGTTTAGAGAATGATGTCGATATTAAGAAATTAAAGACGGATTTATTTGACATATCTGTGATAAAAAATGTAAATAAAAATATTATCCTCTCCGAGAGTTATAATGCGCAAACGCTTTTAAACATTGGACTTTCCTCTGTAAAAGATCCCACCTCATTTAGTCAACCATTCTTTTCTGAATTTGACTGCAATGTAGAGCCCGTATCCAAATCTATGAGTGATCCTGCTATGAAATTTAGCAAGGATGACATGGATATAATAAGCGAAGGGATTAATAATTTTTCAGATAACGAAACAAATCTATCGCTTGCCAAAACAGATTTATCTAGCATTCACCCGCGGAAAACATTACAAAGTCTTTCGAAAGAGAACCAATCGGATATGTGCATAACATGTCTAGTTGAGCCTAAATCAGGAGTGTTTGTGCACGGGAGAATAGCTCACATCTGCTGCTGTTACAAATGTTCTGTAAAAGTTTGGATGAAAACTAAACGCTGTCCCATTTGCAATTGTAAAGTAAGCAATGTTTTGAAAGCTTTTGTTATGTAACCAGCTCATCAATCTATCCGCAAATATTTTACGCAAATTTTGTTTTCTTTCCTGTAGTTAGACTGGTGGGAATAGATTTTAGAGTGAGAATAGAACTTGCGTGCTGGATGGAGACTAGATTTGATGGAAACTTTTGAAGGACTTTTCATGTTGTTATCCACATTATGGATGAGTTTCTTTGGAAGATTTTCTCTTTAGTTCCTCCGGCAGCATATTTGAATTCTACCATTCTATGTAAATATTTCATCACATATCACTATTCTTCACTAATCTACTAGAGTTTCTTTGTAAAAAAATATTACTAAAATTTTCATCATTTTATAACTCAGATTAACACTTGTATTTCTTCAAGTACATTTTTTGCATTCTGCTTTTAGCTAGACTGTTTGTTCCCTTACCACTACTATCTTTATCTTTTGATGTTATATCGTAACTTTCTTTAAATCACAAACAATTTTCTTTGCTTTTCTTTATTTGTTTTGAATATGATAAGTTGACCCTGAATGGTTTGCAATTATCAAAAACGTAATTATTTTTAGTTTCATTATTTAATAATTTATATTAGATACCTAAAAATAATTTAATTAATTTTATATGTGTATATACAACATAAAATCTTCAGATGAAAGTTATTATCAACTTATTTTATGTATTTAAGGTATTTATTTGAATGGTGAAAGTTTATTATTTTTTAGTCAGCTCATTTTTTTTTTTGCTGCCGAATGAGACGTACATTTGCTTCTAACGTAAATGAGAACATTTTTAAGATTCAAGACAGTTTATTGCTATTTTAAACCAAACTATATATATTGCTTGCAAAAGTGCAAAGTGCAAATTTTTTTTAAAAAATAAAACAGCTGCTAATAAGACTTGGGGTACCTTTCACTGCTGGCAGAAGACTGTAATGTCGTCAAATTTGTATGTATTGATACATTCAGTGAGATATATACTTATTTCTGACAGAAAGCAGTCTACTTTTTATAGTGCAATGTTTTTTTAGATTAGACTATGGTGTAAAATAGGTGGTGTTCGAATTTCCAGTACCAGTAATAGAAAGGTTCCAGATTCAAGTCCTGATAGGAGCTCTGGTTTTATCAAAAGTTCTTTTAGTATAGACGTACCACTATAAATTGGCGTGCGAGGGAGGGCTCCCCTGTCGCGTAACAGAAGTTGCCAGGGTGTCAATTTATTACGCAATACATAATGTACTGAATGTCCGGTGACCGGTGTCAGAGCCTTTATTAGAAATTTGGTCAGGTAACAGCGCGCTCCGCGGCAGCCGCTCTGTCTGTCAAATGGTAATATCTGTCCATTATTTGCTTTTTCAGCTTCGCAAAACTTTAATACTTCATTGGCAATTGTTCTTGCACCACCCCGGACTGTTTTGGATGTTTTGGACGTAATAATTCAATATTGGTAATCAAGATGACACAGCTGGCGCTCAAAGACGAGAATGAACTGAATGACAGGGGGTTACCACCGGGTGCGGGCGGGGCGGGTTTTAGTTCCAATGTCGCCGCTCGCCAATTTACGTTGGGCAAGCAATGTATTATTTGTCTATTTAGTTTCACTAGACACGGTTCAGAGTTCTCCAAATAAATTGTACTCTCTTCGATAATAAAATAAATAAACGTAATTTTATAATTAGATGTAGGAATTAGAGATTTTTTTCACCATCTTAAGATAAATTAACAAATAAAATCTGCCACATAATTTATTTGATAGTTCAAACACGTCTTTGTTTCTTTGATCTTATCAGTAGATTTTCAAATATTTTGTTGTCTGTGGAGTAGGATATCCATCACTTTATTGATGGTATAACACTAATGGTGAATGGAATTTATCCAAGGTGGTGGATTAGCCTCTCGATAATTAATCTCTGAGAGAAGTGGCCCAGAATCCATAATTAAACAAGAAGATATACGACAACCATTAAGTACAATGTTAATATTTGTATGTTTGCTTTATTTGCAGTAGTTTTATAAAGTCTGTTTCTATTTTTATTTGTTTAATTTTGATTCAGTAAAGGAGATTAACTAAAATATTATAATATAAAAGAAAATATGCCATTTAAAACCATAAACAAATGTAAAAGATGGAGGAAAATGCATCTAAAAAAGTGGTTAAGGTGTCATTATATGTTAAGGCGATCGTCTGAATTTTGAATCTCTCGAATCCCCGCGGATTTTGCGTAAATTTGTCGCGGGGTGAGGGGAGTTGTAGTTCCGCGAGTTTCTGCAGCTCTAATGTCTCGAATTCGCGATTTCTAAGACACGGGCGGCACATGGATATTGACGAATATATTTAACATTTTTAATTCTTTTAATTGTCTTTCTTTAAAAAATGTATATTTTCCGCATGATTTAACTTGTGTTAACAATTGAGAATGGCAAAAATTACCGCAGATTAATCAATGTTTGTAAAATATTGGATTAAGTCATATTTTTATAAAAATTATTAATTTATGTGCAAGTTTTTATTTATTTGTAGTGAAAATAAGTCACTTAAATTTACTTTAAGGAAAGACTAGGCTTACCTACACCAATGAAAAATCACATAATAATTGCATGATTTTGAAGCTGAAAATTAATGAATAGAAACCCGTTTGTTTTTTAATTGACATTATTCACTTAAACCTAAAACTAAATATTATAAAAATATCCGTGTAATTTGGTGGCGCGAGCCTTGAGTGTTACCTGAGCCGCGCGCTGATTAACGTGACACGTGTCACACTTGGGTGCCTGCGCGCCGTTAGCGGATAGTCATCATCAGTGTTGGTGTTGTAATTCCAGCAAGTTACGGGCGAAGGACGGACGGACTTACATTCGAAATTAAGAGAATTGATTTATTATGATCGATAAATAATTTACTTCCAAAAAATAAAAAATGTGTTTTCATAACCCACGTTTTCAGTAAAAATATATTATTATATACATTTGAAAAGTCGAATTTGAATAATTGTGTAAAACAGTGCACTCGAAAATTGTTAATACATTGTACTAAAATGTGTTACCTAAACTGTAAAAGTGAGTTAAAAAAATGCACGGCACTGGATAGCAAGAATTTTAGACAAAATGTAATACTAAGAAACAAATAAGAAGAAATGTAATACTAAGATTGTGATGCACGCCCTGCGGACACGTCTGTTCAGCCCGGCTATTTGGGGCAGTCTGACGCCTTTTTACACTATATTTTGATTATATAGCTGAAATGAAGAATTTTGAATGAGTTTTTGTATTTTTTTAATATTTATTTTTAAAGAATAATATCAATTCTTTTAATTTATGAAAGTTAAAATGTTGTCAACTACGTAAAAAGGGTTTAAAAAACCACCCAAAAAAATAAATTATTTTTTTAAAACAGTACCTTTTAAAACATAAATTGTGAGAAAAATAACTGAACAATTTTAAAATTATTTTTATTCATTAAAGATAATAGTTTACTCAGTAACATTATTGAAAAAAAGAAACATTTCATCAGTCCATAAAATTATAAAAAGCCTACAAAATGGAGCAATTTTCTTTAGTTCTTAAACATCAATGGTTTGTTAATTTATTGATTTATAAAATAATTTAGTTAGTGCCATTTTAGAACAACATATACATTTAAAATATATGGAACTTAATGAGTAAATTTTAATTTGGCACCTTTCCATACAAAAATGTGGTACAAAATGCAAAAGAAGTTATGAGAAAAAGTGCTCGGCGCCGTTGAATTTTGCGGAAATTGCTAGACGATCGCCTTAACATAACATGTCGCAATGTTGAAATATTGTATGTACCTGGAAAATAAATCACATTTTATAGATTAAATATTACATAAAAATAAATAAACCACCTACGGGAAAAACACTGTTCTCCTAGTTTATGCAAGGCGCGCTTTATCAAAAATTTAAATTTAGTGAAATCTCCCCGAATGGTTTGCATCATAGGTTATTTAAACATTAATCGAGTGCAGTACAATAATAATTTTCTATGAAATTCCTAAGTATATTTTTGTAAATTAAGTCTATAATTTTTCTAATAGCCGGACCGAATTTCAAAAAATAAGAAGGCAGAGTATTAATTAGTGTATAGTACTTCTGTTCAGTTTTCCGATTACATTGGTAACATATATCTCCCAAGTATCTTCTTTTATATTAAGGAACTGTATTCTTGTTGGCGTAATAATCACCGTGCGTCTCTGTCCTGAGCACTATCCAGAAGTTGTCTGTAGATATCTGCATCCTCGCTCATTATATGATGCGTTTACTGTTGTCTGGATCTTCCTCCCTGTTTTCCCTGGATTATATTTTTGAGGCCTGCTTTGTGTCTATGTCTGTGGATGTGTCCTGCTCACTGACCCCTTCAATTTTCGATAGTGTCTATTAAGAGGCAGATTTATAGTGCGGTGAGTGCTGTCTGTCTGGACATTTTGGATACTTCAAATGGCAACAGCAACACAGATATAGAGATAGTATTTTGGGTTAAACTATTAATAATAACAGACCTAGAGTCTAAAGCTCCCGAGTTGAATCAACAAGTCCAAGCGTACACAGAATCATGGTTAACTGATGGCAGCCAAGCACAATCAGATCCCAGTATTTTCAGATCTTAAACAGTGTTTCGGGGCCATATCATTAAAAATTATTTTTTCTTTTCGCTTTTCTGCGTTTCTCCTGGCTTTATTTCCGTTTTTTCAATGGTTCGAAAGTCCTCTAGAAAGCGAAGCCCCTCGCAATTGGGACTTGTGTGACTACAGCCACTGCATCCATTATGGACCTCTGTTCTCGCACTCTCCAGAGTTGTAATTCGCTCAGTTCAGCTTATTATTTTCATCCTGGTGTATAACCAATTGAAAGTTGGAAATGCTTGAATAAAGGGCACTGTCCATTTGCAGGGCATGTCTCTGATAGTAATGGCGATCATCCTGTATCGAGCCAAGGAAAAAAATTGAAAATGAACTTGTGAAGATTCTCGATGTTCAACCTGACTAGTTCATTAAAAAGTCTTCTACATATTTTGCATCTTCAAATACGACTTAAAACGACGAAAATTATGTGATAGTTTTATTTTCTCGCTGTGGGACCAACACTTGTAATTTCTTGTATCATTTTTAAGTTTGAGACGTATGTTAAACTTTAATATCCTCGTGTCTTGTATAGACATCTCAAATCGCTGTAAATTACATGTACATATATAAATATATGTAGAATTATTTATTTATAAAGCGACTGAAGAATTTTAAAACCCTGAATCCTTATGCCACCGAACTGTTGATGTGTAAAATATAAAAGATTTATATAAATGTAAATAATATTTAAAGTCATTATAAGAAATTTATATTAATATTAGAGTATAAATTAAGTTTTTTTTTTTTTTTTACTTAATTATGATGAATGGTGCTCGCATGCGAAGGAGGAAATGTTTTAGGAAACGTCGGCAAAGTGAGGTTGAAAATAATCAATTAGTGCTTTTTCTGAGAATACTACCATGATGGCACAATGCGCTCGATGTAACCTCAATGTTACCCACACTAAGAGCATCGAGTATTATGCACAGTGCAAAATTCTTACAATTGATTTCTTGTTTATTTTCTTAACTAATATGGCTTGCTGGAATTAGTTTTATAGTCTTTTGTTTTGTTTTTATACATACGGCAAACATTTCTTTCATGTTCATACAAAAAATGGATTTTCTGATTTACAAGGGTGAATATAAAATATTTATATCCTTTTAAAAAAAAGAATAATGGATAATAAATATACTGTTAACAAAATAAATTTTTATTCCACGTTTTTTTGGTCTTTAGATATTTATATACGTTTTATTAATGGTATAAAATATTTTTTCCTTTAATAGTTTAGCCATAAATATGATGTCTGCTGCAACTTACTCTAGTTACCTAACTTACAAAATATAATGTCGTGTTTTGATTTCTTTTTATGTTTAAGTTGAATGTGTGTATGTTTCCATGGTTGATTCTGAGTTTAAAGTGAAATGACATTTTTAAATCCTGTTCACTCGTAACAAAATACATCTTCATCACCGTACGGTTAGTATCAAAGTCTGAATCAGAACATTTAAGAGAAATCTAAAAAAATTGTCATTTTATCGGAAGATATTCAATACAAATACTATTTTCTAGGAAACTCCTATGCGAGGGCAGAACGTTACCCTAATTGTTTGATAAAAATGATGGTAGGCAATTTAACATCGACTTACAAAAAAAAGTTGATAATTCTTAAATCAATATGCAAATCCAAATCTGCCAATATATTATAAACGCAAATTAGATATACAGGTGTCCCGTAGGTACTAGCAGAAACTTCGGGGAGTTCAATTTTGAATAGAAAATATTCTTTATACTTTGGATTGTCAACAGTTCCGGAGCTTAGCAACATCGAAGTTTGCATTTTTTTTTCAATATTTCTGTCTTATCTTTTGTAAAATGTTGCAGTATCGTGAAAATGATTTGTACCGAATATTAAAAATTCTAAAAAAAATTACAGGAGATGTCAGAAATATTAAAAGAAGAAATATTGAAAGAATCCGTAACTTCCAACATAACATCCAAAGCTTAAATAATATTTTCTATTCAAAATTAAATGAAGAAAACTCTCCCGAAGTTTTTGCTATTAGCTAGGAGATACCCTGTATAACTTAGAAAAATACAAAGAACAAAATAAATCATTTGAAGAAATACAGCTGTATTTCAGACTTAAAACTAAATCTAAAAGAAATGATTGATTACCTTATTGATATGGTTAAATTTAATCTTTATACGTTTCTTTTGTAGTAATACATATTTTTTAAGGTTGGAAGCAACTTAACTTTTAAATTTAAAGAGATCGGTAAGGTTGCCATAGTTTGATTGGTGAAATATCTTACCAGTGATAGAAAATTCTAGGTATCATCCCGGAGTAAACTATATTTTTTCCAAAGTTCTTTGAATGTTTTTGAGTGATATATCTAAATTGTTTTAATTATCAAATGTTGCAAAATCACAAATAAAATGTGATTTAATTTAAAATAAATATTTTTTTAATAATATTTAGAGTGCTTTAAGAATTTCTTTCTAAATATAGTGCTCAAATTTGAACCTCTTCATTTATAATATATTTTTATTGGCAGATATGTTCATGACAAACGCAATAATAATTTCAGTGTTTGCTTATGATTAATATTTGGTGATAATCTGTTCAATTCCTAATACATGGCTGAGCTTTATCAGTGATTTACAGTAGGACGATGTTAAATTGTTGTATAATGATTAGCTGCATTTTTTCTTGTGGTAGATTCTGATCTGTAGATGACAGGTATAAAATGTCCCTCGAAATGGATTGCGTCCATGGACAATGCGAAATGGACAATTTATTTTAATTGAACTGAAATATCCTTTTACCTATTTCATTGCTCTGAATCTTCACATCAACCCCTCCTATGTATTGTTATTAACAAATGGGTTATTTTTGGTAATTTTAGTATTTTACAATTATTTAATACATATGTAAATGTGAGTAAAAATTTTTAAATATATTGTGTTAAATAGAACATAATAAGATGCAATATTTAGTGCAACAGAGATAGTCCACAATTCTTTACAGGTGTATTCCTGCCTAAATTACGAGTTGAAAATGTTCAAGCAACGGTGTCTTAATATTAGTGATGGTATTTTAACCGGTGACACACTAACCATTATTTGAGATTTGTATCTGATTGCGTCGATGATTGGCAAGTGATTTTTTGCAGTTCGATGGGCAAGCATCGGTAATGTAAAACAATTATATCTTAGTTATCTATCATCGATGCAATAAGATACAAATCCCAAATAACTGTACCGAAAATAACCGTTTAAAATAACGGTTTAACTATCACTACTTAATATCATTAGTTACGGATTTAAATTACTTCAAAGTTTGCATTTTTTTTTTTCAATATTTCTGACTTATTTTCTGTAAAACATTTGACTTACATGCAATATTAAAAATTCATTAGCTTCTATACAAGTCAAATAAAATGATAAAAACCTTACAAAAAAAAAAATATTTTTCATATTTTGCAAGGTTTTAATTATTTTATTTGACTTGTATTGAAGCGAATTCAATGTGTAGTGATAGCCCAAAATTTTACAGAAAATAACTCAGTAATATGTATTTTTAAAAAATGCAAACTTTGAAGTTGTTTATATTGTCATATTGATATTAGGACTTTGTTGCTTGAACATTTTTGACTAGTTTAGGATTTACATATAAAGTATTGTGGATTAGCTCTGTTACACCCTACATATGTAAAAAAAAAAATGGAAATTCTAATGTGTATTAAACATATACTATATCTAAAGATGGCCTATTTATTAGTAGCAATGCTCTACGAATGAGGGTTCGACATATTAGATTTGTTTCTTCCTGAATTTATTGTTTCATATCCATTTGTCTAGTCTTTGGAACACTGTTGCCTTCTGATTATTGTATAATGTGTTGATTATAATTTGAAATGTGCATATTCTGTAAAATGGAATTGTAATGGTCATCCCCGCCATGACTTGGGGTAATGAAAAAAGAACACACCTAATGAATACCTAATAAAATTATTTCTTTACAGGTTAAGTGATTGTGTTTCTCTTGAAATTATTTCTCCTACATTTCCATTTTTCCTGACATTAATTTTCTGTTATGTATTCCTATTCTTGACATTTTTATAACTATTGTGATGCCATTCAAATAAAAAGTACATTTGTAGGTATAGTTCTTTTTCATTTAAGAAAGACATATCAAATTAGTAGTTTAAGCCGTGCGTTCGAGGTACATTGTTTCGTTGTGTTGATGTTTATACCAATAAAAACCAATGCAACAAAACAGTGTGCCTTATACGCATGGCTTACACATACTAATTTGATTTTCTTAGGCCCGGTTGTGCCATCGAAAGTAAAGGTAAAAAAAAGTTACTCGAGTTACGGGTTACGCTACTAGTAACTTTATTTTACTCTCCAATTTCTTGAAAATGTGACATTTGTCCATATAGGTACTTGTCATTTGAATTTTGTCACTGTCATTTTCGTATTGAAATTTGTAAACATTAAAATGAATCTTTTAATTTCACGTTATTTTAGCGATGGTTTGACGTTTGTTTGGTTTGTTTCATAGAATAAAGTGGTTTTTTTAACTGGTTTTGAACCGCATAAGTACGTATTGCCAGTGGTGAAAAGCTGAAATAAATCAAATTCCATAGACAAATACGGTATTTGAGGTTTATTCCGCTTGGCACCCTATTAGCCTTATTATTGGTTTGACAGTGGTAAAAAAGATGTTTGTGCAACCTGAAATCGAGTTTACTCTCAGCTGAGGGTGAAAAAAGTTACTCGGGTCAATGTTACTCGAACCAAATTTACTTCTGGTGGCACAACCGAGCCTTAAATGGAAAGACCTATACCTAATGTTACTCAGACATTAAAATTTGTATATATTTGAATACCGCCAGCTGTTTGCAGTGTCTTAAAATCATGTTACAATTGCATCACATGATATGTAACACAACTACCGAAACTTTGTATGTTATAAATTAGACAACGTAAAACATAATGCTCTAATTAATTATGGACCCTGTAATGGGATCAGAAAGGTTGGATATGCCTGGCAAAGTAGCCCATAAGATTATGAGATTGACATCTGAAGTTTCTGATTCCTCTTATTTATAGTGTAGGAACCAATATTGTCTAGGGATGGAAATACTGATAAGTAATGGATTGTTTCAAAATATTTAGAAAAATTACATAGAATGCAAAGTCCACATTCAGTCTGTTTTTGTTCAAAAATTATTGCAGCAAGTAATTATTATAAGTTTGCACTGTTTTGTTGAGAATTGGTCTTAATAATTAGGGACAATCCAACGTCTCACCAGTTGATTTATTATATCATGTTGCTTTGGTGTATTGTCCCAAATTTTATTGTGTATTGTCCCATTTTACCCTGGATTCATCTGGGAAAATCGAAAACGATCACTGCTTCAGTTTTGTATACACTCAAACAGTATAATTCTAATACTTGACAAAATCATATATTTATACGAATAATGTATCAGTGCCAATATAATAATGAGGTTATTTATTAAACTACTAAATATTGAAATAAAAATAGACAGGATAATTCTTAAACCAAAAGATTTTTCACCCATTCCGTGTCCAATATGCATTCGGGATGCACTCCGTCATGTATACACGATGCTGGCCTGGAACAGGTTATACATAGATTAAACAAATTTTAATTAAAATACTAATTTGGTTTTGAAAAATAAAATAAACTGTTTTTGATTAGTTATTGTATAACAGTTTTATAACTTATATTTTGTACCTTGCGTTTTATAATTAGAAGCTTTCAACCCGTGCGATAAGCCGAATGTCACAAATTCATATAATTAGGGGGGGCTCCAATGGTAACAGAGCGTAAGAATGATGCGCAATCCCCAAAATGGCTAATAGTAATAATGCATAATTTACAAAGCGTCCTTTTTGTAAAAATTTCATCTCGAGGGCGCTTTACATAATAACATTCTAGTTGTACACTGGTATTAAAATTGCGAAGTTATGAAAATGATTTTTCAAACAGGTACATTTTCAGTCTTTTTTACACAATGTTTCTGATGCACATCCATATTATGGAGGACAATGAGTCCATACCTTTGGGTCCTCCACCTCAAATGCCCATTCACTAAACTTAGTGATGGTAAAGGTTGATCGGGTTTTACAACCCTGCCTGCGACTGTTTGATGTTTATCATTCAAGTTATCCGGGACACAGAGTTCTTGAAGATGCAGAGGCACCATGTTATGTGGCAACACATTCTGAATTCCACTCTTTCTGGGAAACAAAGACAATGCAGTTCACACAATAGATGTTGGTGTTCCATATATTATCCGTGCTGCATAATTCGGAATAGATTGTAATCTATCCAGCTGAAATTACGCAGTCCAGCAATAACTGCTTAATACTAATGCTGTAGGGAGAATATGTGGACCCGGGTAAATGACAAATAAACATTTGTTTTTTTTACATTTATAATCAATTACATAATTTAGTTTGTGTTATTTTAATAAGATATCCGTATTTAAAATATACGTAACCTGATGAATAAATTTTAAAATGAGATATTTCAGTACAAAATGTGATAAAAAACGCAAGAGAAGATATGAGAAAAAATGGTCAAATTTGATCAATCTGCTGGACGATCGCCTTAACAACAGCTTATGAAATGAAATACATATATGAAATTTATTTTCATCATATTTGTATACTCAAAATACAATAATGAAAAAATAAAACTCCAAACAAACTAGGTATATCCAAGCATTTATTTTTGTTAAGCGCTTTAACAAAAACAATAGATTATAATAATAAAAGCATACGAAAATGTGATCTATGAGTACGGATTCCAACACCTTATTACAGACGTAAAGGAAAGGACGAAATTATAAAAGGAAAAAACGTCCAGAGTTGCTTGGACCACATTGTGGCGGAAAGCCGTAAAGTTTGTACAAAGATTTACAAATATATTTGTACTTTTTTGAATCATTCAAATAATCCACACAATATTTTGAGTATTATAGATTTCAAAAAAGCATTCGACACGCTGGAACAAGAGATTTTACTGACAGAAATGAATGAATGCGGAATACGAGGATCATTAAAAAAAATGGCAAAAAAATTACACGACGAACACTAAACTTACACATACACTCTGTGACCATACCTATGTATGGTTGAAATTTGAAATAACGAATTCGTTCATAAACCATAGAAATTGCCGGTTTTAAAATGACAGGATTGCGTTAGTGTTTGTTTTTTTGTTCACGCGTAATTTCAAGTTATTCAAAACTTACAATGCCAGATTTTTTAAATGACGTTCGTGATAATAAATGTGTTTCGGGCCGCACGTAAAAGCTTGGCGGGCCGTATGCGGCCCGCGGGCTGCATGTTGAGTATGGCTGGTTTAGATGTATCTATTATGAAAAATAAAATGGGTTAAAATTTCTGCCCGATTTTAATTTTATTTTTTATTTTTATTGTTACAATTTAATTTTTGAAGTTACTTTCTTTTGGCGCATTAAGGGTAGTTTTTTTATTGTAACGGAAGTTGTGCACAGCGTCCGCATTGTAGCGAAAATGCGAGACCACGAAATGCCCTTGAAATTAGTGTTCCAGTAATATCTAAATATAATAATTTCGTTCGAAATCACGGCTAAAAAAATGAAATTATACTGCTGGAAAAGGGCCTGAACTTCGGCCGCGCGGACAGCAACGCGGCAACTACATGACAGCCACCAATTCTACTTAGTCTGTCAAAAATATACTATATATATTACACACTAGCTGTACACACGTGAAAAATCACGGAATATAATTTAAACATTATTTATTTATAAATATTTTTTATATTTACACAATAAAAAGCCTGTTAAATGTCGAGGTGTAAATTAATGCGTAAACTAAGCCGCGTACATATACATACATATGTAGTTTTAGTAGGGGGAAGTCCTCTAGTGGCGGACACCTAAGGTTTTCAGAAAATAAAATAAAAAGTACTTTGAGAATTGTAACTTTATTTATGAATTAGTTAAGTCAACTATACTATCAGTCAGATTATACTATCAAAATCAATCAACAAAATTAAAACTTACACATGAACATATTCAGGAACCTGAATTAAGTTTTGATAATAAAAAATGCAATCTTTGTCATTGGCACTTACTTAGTACCGGACGGACTTAACTTCGGACCCCAAGCGCTGGATGTGTTTAAAAAATATATAGGTAAGTCCACATTCAGGAATATCTGCGCGTGCTTCATGATCCTACTCTTGGCAGCTGGAGCATTGTATCCAGTCTTCGTTGTGTTTCTCTAAGCACACTACGCAAGAAGTTTTTCTATGTTAGATGTTTGATATGATGTTTCTTTCTCTTAGCTTTATGCCCAATTTTTTCTTTGGCCTTCACACCTTTGGGTTGTTTCCCTTCATTTCTATTACTGTTTTGAACTTAGTTCTCATTCCTTTCTTTTTTCCTCATGGTTCTCTTCATTCTATTTTTCTTCAGCAGCAATTTCGTAGGGTGATGTTAGAATTTCACTTCTTTCACATTTTCTCTTCTGAGCCGCTGATGTTTTTTTGGCTTATATGTAGAGGGCTTTTTGGACATTGTAGCGCTATGAAGCTTTCCTCAAACTCATTTCTGTAGATAAAACCTTATCTATCGCAGTTTGTAAAATTTTGGTCCCATTTTCCTTTAATTTTCTTCTCTGCCATGTCAGTATACCTACGTTCTTCTAACAACTTAAAGTAATTATTTTAATAAGTATAAAAAATTAGTAGAAAAAACAACCAATAAACTGTCCGGTGTTAAGGGACACCTTTGTGTCCGGTACTAGGGGATAGGTAATCCCCAAAATTACGAGTTTTATACTAAAACTGTTTAGGAAATTAATTAAAACTTTCGCAGTCTACGAATTATAATGGAACATTATCTTTATTAACAATAAAAATAAACAGAAAACATACAAGTAATACTCACTTCCAATTTATGTGGCGCAGTGCCTTCTTGCCAAAAACAGCAATCGACGACTCCCACCGTGGCTGTTCGCCTCACAGGCAAACCGCGTTCCGTGACCCTCTATCACTATGTTCCCCCACACCCCTTTCAATGATTTTTTAATCGAGGGCATTGTGACTTTTCGAGATAATGCGAGTGTCCGGCGCTAGGTGCCGTCTGGCGTTACGGGACTTCCCCCTATATATTTGACGGGCCGCGGTGAGGCCATCCATGGTGGCTATGTCGCCTAGTCGCCGCGCTGGGCCCCGCGCATTCGGGGTTCGGGTCTGTTCGGGTCTCTCCAGCCGTGTTTTTTTGTTCTCTCCATTTTCGTTTTTTTGTCGTGAATACCTATCATAATTTCGTATCTATTTTAGTTTTTAAGTATAACTTATACCGCGCGTACACGAACTTTTTTTTTATATTCGATGTAAGTTAATTTAAGTTAACTAAAGTTTATTTAGATTAATATTTCATATTTTATTTAGATTAATATTTCATTTATTTTATACTTGGGCCGCCATGTTAATGAAAAATGGGATCCTTTTGCCGCATTGAGCAAGCTCTTGCAACCTTTATCGTAATTCGCATGAAAAAGGTGTTCTGCAGTCCTTGGATTACGAATGCTAATGGTGAGATGCTAAGGCCCGGTTGTTTCAAGTTCGATCAAAGTAAGCGGTCGATTAAAGCATAGATTTTTACGAAAACGGATCGTCTGATTGGTGGAGAACGTTAAAATATATGCTTTAAAATAACGCTTACTTTAATCCAACTTGAAGCAACCGGCCCTAAGTGTTCTCGATGTTATTTTATGGAATGGAAGCAAGGACGCTTACCGAAATTGGAGTTAATAAGGCGACTTGAGGCATCCGAGATGTGGATCTACAGAATAATAAAGCCCGGTCGCCGAAGAGAGAGATTTTCGCACATTGACCCTGCGCTACGTGCGTGAAATTATGTACAATCACCGGGCTTTACTCAAAATAAGCTCGATGGACAATATACGAATTAAAATGTTGTAGGTAGTTCGGATGGATGAGGAAAAGTAAATAAGGTGAGTTAGGGTAAGTGCAGCATATAAAATGAATACCTAGATGAAATTCAAAGTGATCGCACAGTTCATCAGACTATCACATCGGTTTAATTATATTAATTATTATATTCTTAAAATAATTTCGTTTATAATTAAATGGCAATATGCTTTTTAATTGATATTTTAGGCATTTTCCTAATTGAATTCAGGATAGATGCACTTACCCCGTCTGCATCTATCTTGAAATTTTTTATTAACTTTTAAGATAATTTTAAAAAAATATCCATTTCAAGGAACATAGTAAATCCGCAAAATCGCTATCTTAAAACAGAATATATTATATTTTAAAAAACGTGTTATTTAAAATAAAAAAGTACCGGATAGGGTAAAATTGCAAAAGTTGTGAATGTACCTAAATTAAATAAATATCTTACGTATATTTTTCAGTGCTGGGATAGTAATCACCGTATTATGTGGACTGAATGGTACCCACCGCTTATCCAGGACCGTTCTGAAAGGAAAAGCTTCCATATCGGTCCTACTCAATCATCTCCAGGTTGTCATTTTTTTCAACTAACAAGTAGGACCGTGCTGCACCGCAGCGTTCGCACAAACCATTGCGAAGCGGCACGGCCGCTAGAACAAAGCCATTCGCTGTCCCCGCCTTATTTAAAAGAAAAAATACATAAAGAAACATAATAATATATAGTAATAAAATACAACAAGAAACAAAGTAAATAGGACAAGATAGAAAGAAAACAGTATACCTACACATTATAGAGTCATAAAATGAGCGTAAAGTAACATAATAGTAACAAAAAATATAAGGAAAAGTACAATAAAAAATGAAGGGAAACCAAACCTCTAATAAATCGAAATAATGTAACAATAAAATGAAAATAACAAAATCAAATAAATACATTAAAGTAAGTATAATGAAGAATATAGTAATAAGAAATAATTAAATTATCGCTACTATAAAATAAAATACGAAATTCCACGGCAGCGGCGTGGATGCTTGCAGGCCCGTGCAGTGAGAACAAGAAGCATGACTTTTTCCTAAGAATATATATATTTTGAAAAGAACCCGAAATAAAATAAATATTTCGTAATATTCCTATCACAATAATGAACATACATATTATTCAGATTATAATATTTTGCCAGATAGACATTTAATTTCGATTTTTTTTCCAAATATATGTTTAAAAAAAAGCACTTTAAGTTGAAAACAGGGCAAGCAAAAGAAAAGTAGAGAACGGCCCCCAATAAGGAGAAAAAGAAGGACAAAACAAAACGGGACGACACCCGGCAGGGAAGTTAGGACCGGCAGATATTAGGTGGACTGTCGTAAATCTACGTCATGTCCTCGACTACTAGAACCTGTCTGCTTGCTGTTCCGTCTCGCATAACTAGAAGTCATGCAAGTGTTGCCGTGGAAACTGCAGCTACTAACTACTTCTTTAATTCCCAAAGGCTTCCTAGACTAGCAAACAGACACGAGCAACTTGAAGTCTATGCCAATAACTGTATCATATTCAAACATATATATTAAAAGGTGTATTGAAAGATTACTAATATTTGTCAAATTGGACTTAAACAATTTATTTGTATTTGTTTTGATTGTTGATCGAGTGAGATGACTAACTGTTAAGCCATGTATTCAACGTAGTCAACCGACATTAATGTGGGGAAACGAAATTATTGTTCTCCAACTCATCGCCGTACAATTTTGTGGGACACTTCAAACCGTGAATATAAAAATAAAATGATGTGAGGGCCAACAGCGTTTCTTAATATTGTCTTGCTTGGCTATGGAAGGCCTGATTATTTGTAATAAATTGTCAAAACCAGTTGTCATTCGAGTGAAATTGACAAAAGATCCGTCAGTATTCGAAGATCGCATAGAATATCCATCCTTCTTTCTCTTTGCAGTAAATAATTTCGCAACCACTACCTTTTTAACTAACTCGTTAAAATAAATAGATATGCAGCTGTCGTCCTAACTTCATCGGGCGACAAGTGATATGCGAGTCCCGGTGTGTACACGTCAAATGACCACGTCATTGTCCCCGAAACATGAGCGTAGATGTTGATGCGACATGCCGCGCGGAATGTTTCGCGATTTGTCCCCCAGTGAATACATGGCTTTATGTATTTTTTTTTATTATATTATGACTTTCAAAGCTCGAGAGTTACTTTTTTTGTTTTTGAATTTCTATTATGTTTTCCTTATGCTTCTGCTCGCTAAATATTGCTTTTTACTTTATTTTATATTTACCTTTGGGTATATATTTGTATCAGTATTTTAAGTAGTTTTTTTCCACTTTATATCATTATTATTTTTACATGTTATTATTTTTTTCTTTAGACTATATATTCTATTAATATACACTTTATCTATCTATTTGTAAAAGACATGTAGGGCGTTAATAAATAAATAAATAAAATAAAAAATGTCTATTTTTGAGTGTTGGGGTAACACATTCACCAAAATAACAATCTTGTTACTTACGGCTGGCCCTGTTTTTCCAAGCGACCGTCCAATTATTCGCCTTTACGTAATATTATTTGATTCATAATTTTTTGTAAGAAATTTTAAAAATCGCGTCCTGTAGACCGTTGAATGGCGCGTTTACAAAAAACTGAGGCAGAAGGCGGAACTAATGCCAATAAAAATGAAGTTTGCCGCTGGGTCGGGTTGCGGTACCGGCGGCTGTGGCGCCCAACACACTCGCGCGTGCGAGCCAGGCTCGCTCTTCGGATTAGTTAAGGTTCAGATACCCATGCTTATTTAGTGGCATGCTAATGAGCATGCCACTAATAAGCATGCCATAACAACTGTACACACTTGCTCATTATTAGCATGCTCATAAATAAGCATGCTCAAAGCTAACAATCAAACACACATGCTTATTAGTGGCATGCTCTTGTCATAGAATAGAGACGCTCTTGTTCAAAATGGAAACTTTGCAAACCGAAATAGAAAATTCAAGTGAACCAATAAATCAAAACAGTTCCCGGGTTTCCATCCGCACATTTTTGATTTTAGTTTTTATAATTTTTATTGTAAGATTTGAATCATTCACGCCTTTTAATAAAGTTTCATAAACATTATTTCTCGCTATATTATTTTTACACAACGGTGACTGAGTATTTTACAGACATTCGTGATTCCTATAATAAGTCACGAAAAGTAATGTTTTATCATCTCCCCAACGCGCCATATTTGTTTCATCTGTCGCGGAATGAGAAGATCGCATTGATAATACTAGCCGCGAAGCCCGCGAATGACATAAGCATGCTCATAGTAAGCAAGCCTGTTGCTCCAAAGATACCCCTTCTCTATGGTGAAAGACAGTGGCTTGCTTATAAATCAACCGGCGGTTGATTTTTGAGCATGCCATTAAGTGGCATGCTCATTACTAGCAATGTGCGTACACACATGCCACTAATAAGCAAGGCCTAAAGAAGGTCGATACTGCGCATGCTCACGTGCCACTAAATAAGCATGTGTATCTGTAGCTTTAATCATTTGAATGTGTTATCGTAAATCGCCGAAAACCATTACTGGTCCAACCATCCACGAGCATCGGTTACTTCGGGCACCGTGTCACTAAAAAGATCCACAGAAATTTGGTCCAACGACAAAACGTGACAAAAGGCCCATACGACATTAGATCCAACGACAAATGACAGCAAACAAATTTTCAAAATGTTTTTTATGAAATAACTTTAACCACCCTGGGAGCATGTTTAATCAACGCAAATAAAATGATCAAAACCTTGTAAAATATTCTATTTAAAATTTTTGCATACTTTTTATCATTTTACTAGCTGTAAACCCGTCAAAAATGACGGTACTTTTACATGTCGGCTCCCAAGAAATGAGTATTTATTTATTTATATAAAATAGAAAGAAAAAATAACGTAAAAAAAATTATGTAGAAATTTTTACTTATTTTTTTTTTAAATTACGTACAAAAAACGTAAAAATAAAATTAAAAAAAATATTACGTAAAAAGAAAATTAAAAAGAAAGAAAATATATAGAAGTTATGGATGTTACACGAAGTTACGGGGACAGACGGACGGACGGAAACGAAATTATTATAATTAGAATTCGACTTCTATAAAGGAAATGAATTTTTCATAATCGATATAACTTACTGTAATTACAGTTCAACTTTTGCAAAACATGAGGTAGAAATATTGAAAAAAATGCTATCATATCTGCTATGTTGCATATCTCCATAACTATTGAAATTAGATAATGGTTGCTTGAACATCTTCGACTCATTATCAAGGCCGGAATCCACCTGTAAAGTTTTTGCTACTCGCTATGAGACACCTGTATAAGACCAGCATTTAGCCGCTAAGCCCCGCGCGCGGCTGTAGCGGCCGCTGCGCGTCCATTGGTGTCTGCAATTGGCTATCGCCCATTGCCTGCTGCTTTTCATACGATCTAGTTATTTTTTGAAAATGGCAATGGAAATTTTGTTATAATATAGATCCTAGCCCCTTTGTTTCCTCACTTCTTCACTTGCCTAATGGGGCAGAATTAACCACCGTTTTTAGAGCAGTTGTAATATAGATCCTGGCCCCTTTGTTTCCTCACTTCTTCACTTGCCTAATGGGGCAGAATTAACCACCGTTTTTAGAGCAGTTGTAATATAGATCGTGGCCCCTTTATTTCCTCACTTCTTCACTTGCCTAATGGGGCAGAATTAACCACCGTTTTTAGAGCAGTTGTAATATAGATCCTGGCCATAATTAACCAACCGTTTTTGGAGCAGTTATAATATAGACCCTGGCCCCTTTGTTTCCTCACTTCTTCACTTGCCTAATAGGGCAGAATTAACTATCGTTTTTGGGGCAGTTATAATATAGACCCTGGCCCCTTTGTTTCCTCAGTTTTTCACTTGCCTAATAGGGCAGAATTAACCACCGTTTTTGGAGCAGTTATAATATAGATCCTGGCCATAATTAACCAACCGTTTTTGGAGCAATTATAATATAGACCCTGGCCCCTTTGTTTCCTCACTTCTTCACTTGCCTAATAGGGCAGAATTACTATCGTTTTTGGGGCAGTTATAATATAGATCCTGGCCCCTTTGTTTCCTCACTTCTTCGTTTGCCTAATAGGGCAGAGTTAACCACCATTTTTTTTAAAGTTTTCTCCTTTTTTTTAAAATAGAGATACAAACACGGAATATGAGTCACTTCTTGAATACGTGAATAATTTTTGAGAATGTATGTATTTTTTTAACATCAAAATATATAGTTGATTCGCCAATGTATCTGCCAGTGTTGTAAGAACGGAATTAACTAAATCTTGCAATAAGTACCGATATTATATTTTCTTTCGTTTCTAACCACCTTATTTATTGTAGGTACTTCTCGATTTTACTACTAAGGTCCGGTTGTTTCAAGTTGGATTAAAATTAAAATTCGTTTACAGCTTAGATTTTTACAGAAATGGATCGTTTGATTGGCGGAGAACGTTATTACGTCGCGTCGTCGAATTGGCGAGTTTGCGTTGTAGAGGATTACGGTAACGTATACATTTTCCAACGTCACCCTTAACAGTGCAAAATAGTCTTAATTTCTTCCGTAGGTTCAACAATTGACCAGCAGACACAAGGTGATGTTAGCGAAAATTTTGTGGTGGCTGAATGAGGAAATTTTTGGAAACTGAAAACTGAAAAGACTCGGCGAACGGCAGTTCAGTTAACTGGACTAAAATTCAATTCAATTCAATTTATTTGATAATATGTACATTACAAACAAAATGTTTAATGCATACATATTAGGAAGTATGTATCAAAATAAAAATATTTAATAAATTAAAAATAACATAAAATCTGGTCAAAGGTGTAGGGAATCCCGCTTCGGAAAACCCCCTCAGACACATGGAATATATCAATACAGTTGCCGGCAAACTTCTTGAAATTCTTTGACGTGGTGGGGGAATGCGCAGAAGACGAAATTTGGGTCTCTTCGGTGGAAAGGTAGATGCGCAAACTTCCCCCACTACGCCGTAGAATTTCAAGATGTTTGCCGGCTACTGTACCCAAAGCGATTTCGTTCAGCATAGCTGTGGCTCTTCCAACAGGCATAACCATCGGCAGGTTGGTCCTGTATATTGGAATGTGAAACAATCTATGCTGACGATGTCTTATGTAATTATCAGGAACATACAAACCAATGCTCTGCAAAATTTCAGGATTATCGATCATACCGCGCAACAATCGATAAAAATGTGTAATCAAATACACATTCCTTCTAGTCTCTAGATTCCCATCTCTAGCTCGAAGCCTGGAGCGATAATACTCATGTGTCTATTTTTCTACGGTGTGAAGCGAGCGCCGAAGCGTTCAATTAGAAATTAAACGCCAAATAAAAAATAATGAAATGTTTAACTCCTGTTACTGGGGCTGTCCATATCTCAGCTAAGTACCTAAAGCGTAGCGCGCAGCAATCTCGAGTCACATCTAAGAGTAAAACAGTCCATTGAGAGTAAAATTTAGGTAGAAATCGGGTCATATATATAATATAGATATGTATATATTACAATACTTTAATAATATATACATATTATTAAAGTATTATTTTATTACAATTTGGCACTCTACGACCGACAGATTTTTGTTCAATACATCACAAGGAATTAACAGATACAGATCGTAGGTATTTAGAAGAGTTACAGATACCTAGAATGTTTTTGTATGCACTACGGCGAACCGCACTGTTAAGGTTAACATATTATTTTATTGGATTCTTTTTGCAAAAGGACATAAAATGGCCGCCTTATGTCTATTTCCGTAGAATTCCTCCTCCGTGACTGACTTGCAACTTTCCCCGGTGCACACTTGATCAAGACCAAAGAAGACTTGCTTCCAGAAGCAATGACGGCGGCGTGCAGATGTTTTTTTTTGTAAGCGACCCTCGACCATAGAAAGGCGAGAGCGTGCGTGTTTGACCAGATATAAGCCCAGAGTGGGTACACTTACGTGCCAACTAGCGCAAACCTGAGCAGAACGACCTTACGATAGAAAAAAGTGCAGGGAGATATAGAAGTACCTGTGTGAAATATTCTAGTGACAATTAGTGTGAATTAAAGAACGGTGCTCTGATTAAATTCATATCCAGCGATTTAATTTTTTACTTAATAAAATGTTAATTTATTTTAAGTGTTTCATTTGCCTCCCACAGCCACGATCCCGTGACAATATTTACCTTAATAAAGGCCAATAAAAGTATAATTAATCACCTTCTTGTAAAAAAATCACCTAAAACCTATATTTTTATGTGTTAAATAAAACGGATATTTTATTCGAACCGTATATTTCCCTAAGAAGCAAATCTCGACGTTTCTTTAAAGTCTTATCCAGCGTCATCAGTAGAGCGTCCTATTACGGCGGAGGTGTCGGTTGAACACATAAATATGTCCAATGACTTTAATAATAACCTTAACTCTTTAACACCCAAATTGTATTCTCCCAGGGTGACGTAACCTCTTTATTGCGTAGGTACGCAGAACGTACGCGTAACCTATGCAATCTATTTATTTACTTATTTATTTATTATTATTCATGGAAGACCAACAGCACAACAAAGAAGCATAGAAAACATTGATATAATATAGATGGCCAATTACAGGTCTCCACATTTAGATATATGTTAGTAATGATAAATATGTTATGAATTACACTTAGGCAAATTAAGAATTATATAATAAGAAAGAATAAAAAAATTAAACAAAAGAAAAAGCAACTTAATTATTAGCAGAAAAACATAGGCATGTTGAAAAGAATACAAAAAGAATGAACAAGAGAAAAAGAGACTTGATTATTAAGTAGGAAAAAAATTCTGCACTCAACATTTTTCCTAAAACTTAGGCATGTTAAGAATTATATAACAAGAAAGAATAAAAAATTTAAACAAAAGAAAAAGAGACTTAATTATTAGCAGAAAAACATAGGCATGTTAAAAATAATACAAAAAGAATGAACAAGAGAAAAAGAAACTTAATTATTATGTAGAAAAAAATTCAGCACTTAAAATTTTTCTTAATCTTGTGTGGCTGCACTCGAACAGATCAATATCCAATAATCTTATCAGTTTATTGAATGCATCGCATACCCTCAACAAATATGAATTACGACGATAGTTGGATGAGGTAAAATCAATGTGAAAGACTGGGTTGCGTCTACGAGATCTACAGAGAACACGGAATTTTAGTCTATTTAATAGTTCAGGACAGGACTATAGAGACCGTATTATTTCGAATTTGTAAGGATTTCATGAAAAGAGTCATGGTCATTTGTTGAGACTGGACAATTCATTTGCAAAACGTGTTTGTAATTACTTACTAAAAAAGGGCATCACAAATGTACGATTCTCGGCGAATTCTCTTACAATGAAGCACTATAAATGAGAATGCCTTTTTTACTACCTTTCTTTTGTAGCGTCTGCTTGTTTGTCTGGCGAAAAAACTTTGGATCGATTTTTAACCCTTTTCCCGTGATGCAATCGAGCTGAAACTTTGCAGGCAGACTCGTGGCGACGAAAAAAATGATCTAACAAATTTTCGTTTAAAAAAATAATAATTACAGTATAATTTTGGATTTTTCGAAATTTTTTATTACTCCCTTTCGTAGCGTCGCCCGACTCAAGCCCAACGTGTGCGGTAAGCGCCAAACCTGTTTCAACTAGTAAATGAGAAAGGGAGTATAATAAAAACTTGGTTATTATGGGTTAGTTTTCTATGTGGGTACATCGGTTTATTTTAATATTTTATTACAATTTTAAATATCAAAACGACAATAATTATATAAGGTATTGCAATAATAATAATTATCAAAATTCTTACTATTTTCCTGTGATACAATATGTATACTACGACATGTGCTTGTGCTGTAAAAATAAGACTGACTTGGTAGCATCCTCAGGTGAATTTCTGACGACTAGAGGCTCGAGTCTAGTCGCTAGTAGTCACACATTCACCACAATTTTTCTAGTGACTAGACAGTGACTGTCAGTAACTAGACTAGTCACTAGACCATCATTGGCCAACCTCGTGTCAGAGGTGACGCGCCAAGACGTTTTGGGTGACTAGCATTGTTTTCGGACGGTCACCGCCCAAAACCACCAGTAAATGTGCTGCTCTTACTTTGTTCGTACTCCGGCCGCTTTTATCGGTCGCCGAAGCCTTTGAAGTACACTTTTTTTTTTCCTTGAGAGAAGTCTTTGAAAGGAACCTTATAATTTTTAGGCGAAATGTAGAGACTAAAACCATGAGTGTTTTCCTCGAGTGAAAAAGTATTCAGAGAAGGCCAGCATAACTGTAGATGAAATGGAGTCCGTATCTACATATAACGTACCAGCAAATTGTAAACTCGTTTCTTGACCAGTTTGGCGAAAGATTTAATCAATTTTAAAGCCTGGAACAGACAATTAAAATAATTAAATATCCGGACGTAGCAGTCTACAGAACATTGGATTTATATGGTTTCCAATGCTGCAAATTGATGATTTTAGAGATGCAATTTGCAGAATTTCAAGACAAAACATCTGGGCTCGAATGTTTGCCGACTTGTGACTTGGCGACCATGTGAATAGTTGTATTAAACTTGAAAATATTTCAGGTTTGATACAATTACGTAGTCTAATATCGCCGGTCAATCGGCAGGACTAACATATTTGGCCTATTCTATAGATCACAGTTTTTGCAATGAAGACAGAGAATGAGTATCTACGGCAGTCGTTTCATTGAAGATAAATGAGTTTGAAACTATTGACGAAATTTATTGAGGTAGACTTCCTGGGCACTAAAGATTCCGCTCGAGGGCCTGGCGAGAGACAGCAGCACTTGGGCAAACTGCCTGTTTCCTGTCCATAAAATGTAGCTGTGTAAGCTTCAAGAGCCTTATTTTTCTCGGAGAAGGTATTCGAGGAGAAAATGGCGACCGGGCAAGCCATATGCGCAATGAAACATTTTAATAATCCCCGGTCGTACTCGGTTATAAATACAAATTTAGTAACATGCGAATTCCGCTGCATAATTTTTAAATGAACCATATTCGTGCGTTGGAGCCACGTTGGAGAGCTGTACCTCAAGATATTGGAGAATAAAATGATGGAGTTCATCTCTGATGTAAATCGCGCGATAAATAATTATTGGATGATCTTAGCTATTGAATAGGAGCGTGCACATCATACCTATAATTTCTAAATACTATTTGTAATTTATTTGGTCTATTAAGTCACTCATCTATCCAGCGGAAGAATATAGAAATAAGAAAAATGTGTTTCTTAAAATCTAAACCACGTTGCAAAATATTTTCAGCTACAAATCTGGTCTCATGAAAAAGGTACACGACAAAAGGCATATCTTTCACGAATTCTGTTCTATTATGCCCCAAACTTGTAACTGCCCTAAGAAACAAAGCTATCAAAAAAACATATACCTACTACACTTTTGTTTAGCCTAACGTAACCTAACCTAACCTAATATGTATTTTTTGTTATAATTCGCGAATTATGCAATATTTTCGTCTATTGATTTGATGGGTAAGTTTTTAAGAATTTTTGAAAGGGTATCTGTATTGTGATTGCTTCAAAAATGCAGTATACAGTGCGTGGTTTTGTAATAGCTAGTTTAAAAAAATAACCAATGATTTTGATTTTAAGAAAGTGTCAACATTTTGACTTTTTTTTGGTATCTTTGGATATAATGTTTCATGTATCTTTTATCGAACTAATATTATTTTAAAAGTTCGCGAAATAATTTTGTTTCACATTCGTCTACTAATTTCGTAAAATTGATGGATTTGGCGTTAACATTGTAGGGATTATTCATGGCGATCATTAAATTGGGTGAAAAATTAACTATGTTCAATCCATTGTCACATGGTGGCGCGCAGGCAAATAAAAACACTAAAAATTAATTAGCGATTTATTAATTAGTGATTAATTAATTATTTGATGGACAACGTCAATTTACACAAATTAAAGCTAACGCTATTTTTTAAATTACCGTATTTCGTAGTATATCACACTTTAATATCGCTGGGTAAAACTCCATTTATCACGTGTAGAACATTCAATTCTCGCACGTAGTATTTATCACATTTATTTGTTTCGCCACTTAGGTGAGCTCAATGTTTCTCGCTTCGCAATTCACGACTGGGCACACCTGGCCGTTATCCGTGACTCACTTCGCACTGAACAATATGTCAAAACAAGTCCGGCTGCCTAGATCCACGCTACTTATACCCAAACGCTGGTAAACTTTCGAGAAGATTATTTTCTTTTCTAGTGCTTAGGAGAAGATTCTCGTCGCTTCTAGGCTGTCTAGTCGTTTGTAGACGTTTCCCGAAGGCTGTCGATAATTGTAGACCGTTATAGATCCTGCGATAGTGTCGTGTCATGTTACAAGGGATTCGGACAGAGCGCTATTCCGTTTGCTTGCCATTCCGTGACAGTATTAAACTTTAATACTTCGCCCGTCGATGAGAGATTCTGTTAGTCGCGAAACAATACGAATATAAAATTATTGTTAAACTTATTTGGAGATATTATAAAAGTTTATGTTTTTCACACAATTTAATGACCTTCTAATTTATTCTCTTGTTTATTTATTAAAATAGTGTCATTTAACAGATGTCTTGACATTTCCCATAGAAACTTATTACCTACTAACTACTTAAACTTAATCATAAACTCATAAACTTACTAATTCACACCATAGCGCCCCACCGCTCTTGAAAAAATAATTCAAGTTATTTTTGGGTATCCATTTTGGAGTTTAAAGATCTTGAATTCCATTTGGAAACGAAAAAATTGTCTAAAAAAACTAACCCATAATAACCAAGTTTTTATTTGACTCCCTTTCTTTGTAAATTAAGTTTTCTATCATGTAATTAAATTATTGATTGATTGTATATGAAACATATTTAGACAAATATCTATGTCAAAAATCTCTAAAAATATCTCTTTATTATTTGATTTCTTCCAAAAAAACCGAAGTGTGAACCAATTGTCATAAATTTTCGAAATTCGTAGTGAAGTACCTATTATACCTACCGTCGGAGTAATTCAAATTTTAAATATTCCGTGATGTTATCGGAACGCCGCGCCGTTGGTAGTACTCAAACTTTTGGAATGATTCCAATTTGAAAAAACCATTACAAATTTCTAAAAATCCAAAATTATACTATAATTATTAATTTTTTTAACGAAAATTTGATAGATCTTCTTGATCATCGCCACGAGTCTGTCTGCAAAGTTTCAGCTCGATTCGATCACGGGAAAAGGGTTAAAGATCGATCCAAAGTTTTTTCGTCAACCAAGCAAGCAGACGCCACAAGTAAAGGGAGTAAAAACGCAGTGATTATTGAATTTGAATTTTGAACATTCCCAAAGGAATGCTGGAATTTCTATTCAGTATCTCTGCATACTAATCTTTTATTGAACTGTCTGGAACGCTGTTTTCAATAATCAATTTAACGGGGCCGGATTTTATGAAAACCCTAGTATGGTGATAGTACCTACTCTTAGTTGTAGCATGTACAGCTTTCAAATCAATTAAATACATCGTAAAAATCGGTACAGCAAAGGAGTACCTATCACAAAAATTTTCAATATTTATTCAGAAATTTATTATTTTACTACCGAAATTTTAAAAACTTTTCACTTATTAAATTCCTGTGTAATTTTGGTTTTAGAGGAAGAAAAATAATGGCACTTAAATCGTATTAGAATCTTATTTATTAGTTTATGGTGTGTTCCCTGTCGGTCAAATAAGATTACGAACGTACCTACTACCTACCCAACAAGCTGGAGCGAATACGAAGCGCATAGATTCTACCTCTTCGACATTCTATATTGACATTGACTCCTTTGACAATAGGTGTAAAGTAAACGGTATTGAACTTAACATAAACAAATGTAAAATAATGTCATTCTATAGTTCAAAAACGCCTATTTCCTTTGACTACAAAATATAAAATATAAAATTGGATGTAGTTAAGTCCATCAAGGACCTCGGAGTTATTCTGGACTACAAACTTTCATTTAATGAACAAATAGATTATGTGGTAAATAAATTCTTAAAACTCTTAGGCTTTGTCAACAGAATGTCTTCTGATTTCACAAATACTTAAACGATCAAAACTCTTAACTGTTCACATCTTAGAATATGCCTCTGTGATTTGGTCTCCCTTCTATGTAAACCAAATTAGTAACATCGAATCCGTGCAACATCGTTTCTTAAGAAAAGTCGCATGGATGATGGTCTTGGATAGAGGAGACTACTCGTACAGTGAAATTGAGTCAATGTAAAAATTTATAACCTCCAAAAACGTAGAGAAAACACTGACTTAATCACCACATTCAAAATAATAAACGGCCACACTGATGTGCCTTCTTTACTGAGCCAAATAAAATTCAATATGCCTTCCCGTAGACTCAGAAATAATGAACTGTTGTTCCTTAGCCATCATAGAACCAATTTTGGATTCCATGCTCCCATGTCACGGTTATGTCGTCTTATAAATTCAAGACAGGATCTGGACTTCTTTGGTGTAAGTCTGTCCAGATTTAAACAATCTCTGATTAGTCTAGATCTTGTCTCCATCTTGTTAGTACTTTTCATTTGTCCTTGCTTTTCTTTTAAATTGCTATAACTTTTATTCTCTTGTATTTTATGTTGTTCATGTTATGTAATATATATTATTGGACTATGTCCGTTAATTTCAATAAATAAATAAATAAAATAAATAAAATTCTCTTCTCTACTGCGGCATCGATGATCATAGCATTATAACTATGTAACCGAATATTTTACACTAAGGTACGTAGCGATAACACACGGAAGAAGCCGGATGGTGAAGGCGGACGTCTTCGTCGACCTTATCCAAATTGGTGATCACAGAACACAAAATCCCTCTCCAAAAGTTACATAAATTACAAAATAATCTCTATTGGTGGTATTTGGTATTTTAAAATGTAGTCGGATCATTCTTGGCTCTACAATCAGATGCGAGTCCTGGCCTCCTCGGAAATACACTTCGCCACTGACGCCAACAATGAACAGGTTTATTCATAACTAGCCGTACACCCGTGAAAAATCACGGAACATAATTTAAGTATTATTTATACATAATAAAAAGCCTGGCAAACGTCGAACGTAGAAGGCGTAAATTAATGGTTCGCGGCTAAGCTAAACCCCGCTCTTACAATGTATTGTATATATGAAATGGATCCGGTGATCCTTGATTCAATTAGTCGACGCTTTCCTTTTAGTCCACATGGCCTGCTGACGTAATAGCTTTCTATAGAGGAATGAGGCGACCTTTACCTACTCCTGTAATCTTACCAAGAGGTGAGATCAATATTTCCAGTACCCAAGTGCTTACGACCTATAACAATGCGTTTCTTCTTCTTCTTCATCAGCCTTCGTCTTTCCACTGCTGGATATAGGCCTCTTCCTTATTTTTCCATTCTTCCCTACTGTTGGCTAATTGTAGCCATTTCTTTCCCCCCACAGCGACAATATCATCGGCCCATCTCTTTTGAGGTCTTCCGGTGCCTCTTTTATTTTCCCAAGGTCTCCGTTTCAGAACTCTGGGAGGCCATCTTGTAGTATCCTGTGTTTATAATTATGTACAATGCGTTCACGTTAAAATAATTTATTATTTATTTATTAAATCCCAATAGAAAATATACAAAATATAATATATATTACATACATTATAGTGTATATTATCTCCTATAAAGGTATATACATATACCTGCACATAGGTTCGGGAGATGAGAAGTTAGACATGTGTAATAATGAAACACACGGACTAAAACTCAATAAAAACAATATAAATTAGTAACTAGTGTTAGCTAGTACTAATATTAATACCTAGCTTTCAAAATAGTGACTCGAATAATATCAATTATTCTTGTGTTTCGATTATCCATTTTTTATTTTGTTTTTAGTTAACTTGTTTACTTCGGTTACAATTTTTAGTTCGGTGGGTAATAAATTGAAAAGTATTTAGTAGCAGTATATAAGGGACTCTTACAGCACATTTTTTTAGTACTTTTGGTCCCTTCTTTATGTCTGGATCTACCATCATAGTTATTAAATTTTTGAGTACATTCATTGAAATACTGAAATACTATCTAGGACAAACTGTTGTCTAACATTTAATACAAAACTTTTCCTAATCCTATTTTTTTTAATATTCTCTTTTGCATGTTGAATACTGGTTTGATAGCGTTTTTGTAGCCACCGCCCCACGCAATGATGCCATAGTTAATGGGTACTTTCGAAAAAAGCATGGTATAACATTTTTAACACTTTAGAGTCCATGATTTATCGTAACTTATAGCTAATAAATTGAAATTTTGCATGTGTGCTTAATTATTATGCATTTCAAAGATTTTCCTTTTGTATTTCAAGAAAAGTGTTCATGCCGAAGTTTTATTTTCCATCTGTTGTTGTAGCAGCTGAGAGTTCCCGATAAGAGGCCAATTCCTGATAACAGTTTGCTTTTCTCATTATCTGATGTGTTCCATCATGCACGTATGCACTCCGTGTATGCACTCCGCTAAAATACCTTATTATTTTTTCAACTATAGTTTTAACCAACAATTTCTTTTTTTTGCATGTCATTCAGTATATAAGTAATATTAAATGTTTTTAGTAACCAGTAAAATGTGTAATGTGCCTTTGACTTGAGTTTTCATGAAAGCGGCGCTACATAAATTATCAAAATATTGTAGTGAACACTAGAATACTCTGAAATCGACTAGGACATTCTTTCAGAATATTTTGAATATGTTCAAATTTTTCAGAACAGTGGAACACTGGATTTTTGTCACAGGGACATCATTAATCAATCAATGTATATTATAGATGTCTCACAGAGACGAAGCTATATTTTTATGGGAAACTAGGTATAGAAGTATTTGGGTGTACATAGGGCTTACGACCTATCGTAATTAATAATACGTGGCGTATAATTTAAATATACACAACTTCCAAAAACTAGTAGAGATGGTATTCTATCATGGGTGGAAATGGCGAACGTTACATTGTGTAAAGTGATCACTTAAGCCAGCCGTAGGATAGGTCGTTAGCCCTATGTACACTTAAAGACTTCTATACCTAGTTTCCCATTAAAATACAGTTTCGTCTATGTGAATCTATAATATACATTTATTGATTAGAACATTCTTGTTTTAACACTGGAAAAGTCGAGTAAATACCTACTATAAATTATAGAATGTTCTAGAGGCATCGCGAAACCAACGTGTTTTGTATAAAAAGCGAAGCAAGTGCGGCGCGGAGAGCCATTGTTGACGTTTGACAAGTGCGACATAGAAACGCGTCATTACCAGCGATAAACCGTAGCGAAAACAGTGCTCCGATTTAATTCGTGTCCAATGACTTTTTTGCGTAATGAATAAAAGCTTTAATTGTTCTAGTGTTTCATTTTCCTCCCACAGCCATGTCCCGTGACAATATTATTATTATGGTCAATACATCTACTTTTGTCTCGGTTCTCTCTCTCTTATTTGTCAATTCTTCTACTTTTGTCTCGGTTCTCTCTCTCTTATTTGTCAATTCTTCTGTAACTGCTTCTATGGTCATTAAATTTCCTTTTCGAAAGCTTTAAATGGTTGTGGTACTAGGTAATATAAGTATTAATTATTTTCTTTATATATTTTATTTATCCTTTTCACTTCACTTTTCTCCCTACCTGATTTTAATTTACTTTTGTAATCCTTTTCAATGAATGCCTTTTAATGTGCTGATTGATTACAGACAAATTAGTCCCAAAAGCTTATGCCTTACGCCACTACTGCTCTTTGCCTCATATTGTGTATCTTTAACAACTTTTAGTACAACACCATTACTTTTTATTTCAGTGGAGGGCTCACACACATGTCTGTCGTAATTCCGAATAATTACATTGTACTGTAGGTATACACTATACACAGTCTGTATGCTAAGTAAATAATTGCTAAGGTGAAGGAAATAGTTTGCATTATTATTTAGGTTTTTGCAATTTTTTAAGTCGTCATTGAAAAGAGCTAACCCGTAGAAACGATGTGTCCATAATTCAAATTGTCGTGGATAATAACTTTTTAAACAATAAATAAATAAACAATATAAAAACAAAATACGCAAATACCTGTAACAAATTTGATTTAGAAAGTTTCAAATCAAAAAGACGCAAAAATTTTTTTTTTAGTTTCTATGGTTCCGTGATTTAAATGTGAAGGCAGTCTCTATCCCAGTTATAATAATCTCGTTGTCTGTCTGTCTGTAACTTCGTGTAGTGTCCGTAACTTCGTTCGAGTTCACGGCTAAAAAAACGAAATTTAACGGCCGGAGATGGGGCTTGAACCCCGGGCAAAAAACCCAAAGGCGGCAACGATAGCGGTGTCGCCACCACCGCATGTGCGTGACCCATCAAAAATACAGTAAATATAGGACTTAGCAAAGACGCGAACCATATAAAAAAGATTATAGGGCGTACAATATATTACACTCGCTTTATAAACATTTTTTCCTAGACCAATGACATTTCCGATATGGTATAGTAGTTAATATACCTGGCTCTCACCCAGGAGGCTCGGGTTCGGTTCCCGGTACCGGAATATATTTTTCCCCATTAACTGCCTGCAGGGGAAATATAAAAAATGTACAAATATAAAAGTCATTATTACTATTTCAAGGGTTTTGGCTATATATAAGTAAATACCTACTTATTATTTAGGAACCGGCATGTAAAAATACCGTTATTTTTGACGCGTTACAACTGGCGTATGAAATAAAAATAACAGTTATTAGTATCAATACAGCTTACTATTAGTATTAGTAAGGCTAGCTTGCTAATTAATACATTTTTGAGGACGTTATTTTAAAATAAACGCAAACAAAAAAGGCGCACACCTTTTAGTAAAGATGCCACTGTTCATGACGAAGATCTTATTTTTTGTCACTTTGTTTTAAAACTGTAACAATGCGCTGACTAACATATGGTATCACTGTTAAGTATCTCGTACAATTAAGTCGGTGTTACGTATTTATCAAACATTCGGCGATGGACAAAAAATCGATACTTGGCACGTCCAAGAAGTTGGTCTGACTCGTTGGTCCATGAACATCGAAAGATGACGAAATGATATTATACAAATTAGGTTTCGTTTTCCTCGCTTCGTGGCTGTGGTTAAAATAGAAGAGGGCGAAAAACTAAGAAGCCTCTCAATAAACCTGTCTGGAAAAAAAATACCCGGTAATAAAACGTAACTTTTAATATTTCAAAAAGATAGCGAAATTGATCTACGTACGCACACTTTGATTTAAAATATGGCAGAAAAGAAGTTGTATTTTCTGATGATCATTAAATGGATGAAAAACATAAACAATGTTCTCAACTTGAATTTATTTATATTTTTTATATTTACTAATCAAGTTTCTAGAGAATCATCTACAGGTGAAGTATTAACCTGACTACATTCAAATATAGAAAAAAAGTTACCCATAAAAAACTTGTTTTTACAGTACACCCTTTCTCATTTTCGGGTTTCGTGTCTACCATATGCGTCGGAATCTCCATACAACTGAGTTGTATGAAAAAAACATTAAAAATTTGAAAATTCCAAAATTATACTATAATTATTATTATTATTTAACGAAAATTTTAAAGATCTCCTTGATCGTCGCCACAAGTCTACTTGCAAAGTTTCAGCTCGATTGGATCACAGGAAAAGGGTTAAAAATCGATACAAAAATTTTTCGTCAGACAAGCAGACGCCACGAGTTAAAAGAAAGGAAGTAAAAAAGTAACCCATAAAAACCAAGTTTTTATTATACTTCCTTTCTCATTTACTAGTTGAAACTTTTTTTCCCTTAACCTACGCGTTGGGCTTCGGTCGGCCGACGCTATGAAAGGGAGTAATAAAAAATTTCCGAAAATCCAAAATTATACTATAATGAGGTCTCGCGTCTGCCAGGCTCGTTGAAATATTTTCATACAACTTAATAAGTTGTATGAAAAAACCATTCAAAATTTGAAAAATCCAAAAATGTATTAATTTTTTTTAACGAAAATTTGATAGATCTTCTTGATCGTCGCCACGAGTCTGCTTGCAAAGTTTCAGCTCGATTGGATCACGGGAAAGGGGTTTAAAATGGATCCAAAGTTTTTTCGTCAGACAAGAAGACAAGCAGACGAGTTAATATAAAGGGAGTAAAAATCGAAGATTTTACATGAATTAGGTGTAAATACAAATAATTCATTAATTAGTTACTGACATAAGGAGCCGAGTTATAACTGGTGTAAAGGTGGTTGTAACGGTAATATAGAGAGGAGAGGAGAAGAGTTGGTGAAAGTAAACTTGTTAAGCAAATTGATATCGAGTTCAAAATTCTTTTAATTTCTAAACATTAAAAATTATTCATTTTACTACCTCTACGCGCGATGTGATGATTAAGTTTAATAGTACATACATGAATGAAAAGAATGATTATCATCCATGATATCATTGATAATATCCATGATTACATGGATAATATCCATGATATTATATCCATGATCATTATCCATGATAATAATGATACCTTTGCTGTGTATTGAATTTTTAAAGTCAATAAACACTAAAGGTTGCCTAAAAATTTAACCGTAAAAGTGCGGATAAGATCGCTTCCAAATAACAATGAGTCTTTCTTTATTAGCGGAAGTCGCGATATCCGTTCAGTGACGTGCTCGCGATTTCGCCAGACAATAATACCATCTTTAATGGAGCTTCGCATAAGTCCATACACCAGAACTCATTGTATATGCTATTCTTGCTTTCTTTGAAAGATTATTATTGACCATAATTGCATTTATAGCACCATTTGCTTTGTTTCCCGTAGTCACTCTTCTTTCGATAAAAGTTTATGGTTTAATTACTGACTAGCTGGTTGGCGCGGCTTCGCTCGGGACCATAATTCGGTAAGCATAGAATTGTGTTGACGTCTCTTTTTTGCTGGTTTCGGCACCTGTGATTGGATTGCCTTGCTGGACCGTCTTCGCTTTGCCAAAATATCAACAGATATTTTAGCGCATAATCATAACACTCTAGAGAGAACTTTCCAAAACTTTCTAGAGCATTCCGAAATCTTATAGAACTTCATGAAATCTTCTAGAACTTTCCCTTTCCAGAGCCTTCTAAAGCGTTATAATTCTTTCTGGAACCTCTAGACCCACCGACGCACTCCCACACTCAGTTTGGAACCTTATAGATCTTTCTGATAGCTTGTAGAACTTTCTCCTTCCAGAACTTTTTAGAGCATTCTCGAACCCTCTAGAACTTTCCGGAACCTTTAAAACTCGCTGACACATTCTGTAACTCAGTTTATGGTGGACCATAAATGGACCAGTGGACCCTTATAGAACTTTCTGAAACTTTCTCCATCCAGAACTTTCTAGAGCATTCTGGAACCTTCTCTTAATCTTCTGGAAACTTTTTGACCCACTGATGAACTCAGCCACTCGGTTTGGAATCTTATAAAACCTTTTTAATCTTTCTCCTTCCAGAACCTTCTAAAGCATTCGAGAACCTTAATGAACGTTCTGGAACCTTCTAGACTCACCGAAATACTCCGCCACTCAGTTTGGAACCTTATAGAACTTTTAGGAATCTTCTAGAAGGTTCTCTTTCCAGAAATTTTTAGAGCTTCACCGAACATTCTGGAACCTTCTAGATTCACCGACACACTCCGCCACTCTGTTTGGAACCTTTTAGAACCTTCTTGAACTTTGTCTTTCTAGAATCTTCTAAAGCATTCGAGAAACTTCATGAAGGTTCTGGAACCTTTTAGACTCACAGTCACTCTCTGCCACACTGTTTGGAACGTAAGAGAACATTCTTTAGAAGAATAAAGAATCTTCTACAACGTTCTCCTTCCAGAACATTCTAGAACATTATCAAACGTTCTGGAACCTTATAGAGTCACCGACACACTCCTCTACTCACTTAGGAACCTTATAGAACTTTTAATAATCTTCCAGAACGTTCTTCTTCCAGAACTTTCTAGAGCTTTATCGAACCTTCTAGACTCACAGACACACTCCTCTACTCACTTAGGAACCTTATAGAACTTTTAATAATCTTCCAGAACGTTCTTCTTCCAGAACTTTCTAGAGCTTTATCGAACCTTCTAGACTCACAGACACACTCCGCCATACTGTTTGGAACGTTATAGAACTTTCGTGAATCTTCTAGAACGTTCTCCATCCAGAACATTCTTGAACTTTATCGAACAGTCTGGAACCTTATAGAATCACAGACACACTCCGCCACCAGAATTTTATAGACCTTTATCAAACGTTCTAGAACCTTCTCGACTCACCTCTTAGTTTGGAGCCTTATAGAATTTTTGGGAATCTTCTAGAACACTCCCCTTCCAGAACTTTCTAGAGCTTTACTGAACATTCTGACACATTATTGACTCACCGGCAAACTTCGCCACTTAGTTTGGAACCTTATAGAACTTTTGGGAATTTTCTAGAACTTTCTCCTTTCAGAATTTTCTAGAGCGGATGTTTCCGGAACCTTCTAGACTTACCGACGCAGTCGGCGGGTCCATTCTGGAACAATCTGAAGTATTTGCGGCATTCCCCTAACAAAACAATGTGCTAGAATGAACATTTTTGTCACCCACTCCCACCCACGCTCAGCCACCCCCACCAAACTCGCATTTTCGATGGGACACCAAGAGCTATCCACCACCATAACCACCAGGGGGTGGTAGTATCTGGTTGTGAAGAAAATTTGGCGGATAGGGAAACACGGGTTTCTTTTTATATATAGGATAATTTGGAAAACATTAATACCCTCGCAGGACTATATTCCTCCCTTTATTATGAGTCGAAAATGTTCAAGCTATTGTGACCTAATATTAATAGTTAAGGAGATATGCGACGTCAAAGTTTGCATTTTTTTTCAATATTTCGGACTTATTTTATGTAAAACGTTGGAATATCATTACAGTAACTAACTAAGTTTAGTACGAGGGATTCAAGATAATATTGTTCGAGCAACCATAACCTAATATCAATAGCTATGGAGATATGCAATATTAAAGTTTGCATTTTTTTTCGCATAAGGTTGAACTATCGTTACAGTAACGTATATCGATTACAAAAAATTCATTCGCTTCAATACAACTCAAATAAAATAATAAAAACCTTGTAAAAAATAATATTTTCAATTTTTCAAAAAGTAAGCCAGAAATATGGAAAAAAATGCAATCTTGAAATTGCATAAATCCATAACTATTGATATTAGGTTACGGTTGCTTGAACATTTTCCATCCATTATCAATGCAGGAATCCACCTGCAAAGTTTTTGCTACTAGCTACGAGACGTCCTGTATTATATAAATATTTTTTTACTTATTAAACTACTGTATTTTATTTACTTTAACCCGAATGTATTATTGCAAGTCTTGGAAAAACACACTTAATTTCAGAGTATAATGAAATTTTTAAAATGTTTAAATAAGTTTCGGTATCCGTTGAAACCAGAACAGAAGCCGAAATTCAGTTTCAGTTCCAAATGAAAATGTAGCTTCGGTCGGCCTCTATTGCCTGCCCAACATAACTTGGCGTGCGGCAAGATTGGAACTAAAACCCGCCCCGCCCGCACCCGGCGGCAACCCCTCGCCCTGTAATTCAGTACAATTTTGTATTTGCTTGGGAGCTGTGACATCTTGACTACCAATATACACCGAATTATTATGTCCAAAACAACCAAAACAGTCCGGGGTGGTGCAAGAACAACTGCCAATGAACTATTAAAGTTTTGCGAAGCTGAAAAATCAAATAATGGACCGATATTACCGTCTGACAGTTTGACAGATAGACAGAAGGCTCTGACACTGGTCACCGGACATTCAGTACATTATGTATTGTGTAATAAATTTACAACCTGGCAACTTCTGTTTCGCGATAGGGGCGCCCTCCCTCGCACGCCAAGTTATAATGATGGCACTCTAGTTGAAATAATTGTTTTAAATGTAATTTTAATATACCTCCCCCAATTTACCGCCCCGCAGAATTTCCACGGCCTCGCTTGCCTGCGCTCGCGGGTCGCCTCACTGCGGGACGGGCGTCTTTTAAACATTTTTTTTATGAAATTTTATGTAAAAATACCGTCGCGGTTAATCCGTAACCGCGGTTGACCGCAACCGAATAAAATGAGAGTGCACTTGTGCATTTTGCATGCGCCTTTCAAAAAAAAATTACTTGTCGTGCGTCGTTCCTCAGTGAACGATCGCGAAATTCCAAGAGCGCTCTAAATTTCAACTTTCAAACCGCAATTTCTCGCAATTTTCTTCTGCAATCCTCAAAAAGCGTTGCGATGTTTGTCTGTCTCCCCGTCTTGATAACAATTAATTGATTTCTTTACTTGAAATTTTTTATTATGTATTAATATTTTTAATTATTAAAGCATTAACTTTGTGATCAGACATTTAAAAAAAATAACCCCTAAAAACCAAGTTTTTATTATACTCCCTTTCTTTGTAAAATATAACAACAATTAAAGACGAATAAAAACATATAACATAACACTAAACTTACAGTAATTTAATATATTTCTAAAATGTCAGATGTTTTGAGCTTTGATAAGACACTTCATGCTTTGAAGATTAAATTCTAAAAACATTTGTCAGTCAATTTAGATTTTCGACATTCGTAGTGAAGTACCTATTATGCGTACCGACGGAGTAATTCAAATTTAGAAAATATTCCGCGACGTTATCGGGCCGCCGTAATCAAACTTTTCTAATGATTCCAATTTGAAAAAACCATTAAAATTTTTAAATATCCGAAATTATACTATAATTATTATTTTGTTTTAACGAAAATTTGATAGATCTTCTTGATCGTCGCCACGAGTCTACTTGCCAAGTTTCAGCTCGATTGGATCACGGGAAAAGGGTAAAAATCGATCCAAAGTTTTTATTGACGGCAAGCAAGCAGACGCCACGAGTTAATATAAAGGGAGTAATTTTTTTTTTCTACCGGTTTCAAGACGTAACGGTTCGTCACGACAACCAATAGCATGTAAAATTTTTACTGTTATATCCAAAATAGTACCTATTTTGTGAAGGCGTTAGTGTGTAAATAATACTATGTTTGTTGTGTGTAGTGATATTTCCATGCTAGTGTAGTGGTTGTCTTGACGAAGAGACAGGTTACGTCTCGAAACCGGTAGACAAAAACTAATTTTTAGTGGTTATATACCAACATAAATAACATTTTGTTGAAATTTTTTATTGAAGAAATTATTTATTATTTATTCACTTATTGTATATATTCATTTTAATAATACAATGGGGGATTCATTGTCAGTTGGCAATTTGTTCCAACCAAACACGCAATTTACGATTGATAGTATAACAATTTAATCATTTTTCCGATATGCAGTGACAAAACTAACTAGAGGAGATGAATGGACATGGAAGAGATAAGCTAGGTTTAGGGAAAAGTAAAATTGCTTTAGTCTGCTTTTGGATATGTGATATCTGTACACAGTTGATACAACAGCCAGTGAAGTGTCAAAATCGTTACCTTAACCAGTTACACAATAACCGTAATTTTTCGCAATTTGACGGGCAACCATCGATACTAGACAAAAGTTAAATCTCAGTTACCAATCATCGACACAATCCAATACAAATCTCAAATAACTGTACCATGGTAACCGGTTAAAATAACGGTTTGACCGTTACTACCTTAGAGTATATAATCCATATACTCTAAGGTTACTACACTCTAAGAACTGGGTATCGATTCCGTTAACTCTTATACATCAAGTGTGCTTTGGCTGCCGTGCTAAATTATCGTATAAAATATAATGCCTAATAAAGTATTTTATTATATCAAGTATTTTATGCGATATATATTCACATGATGTATATGCTATAATGGTACCTACGTATCTTTTTGGTTCTAAACCACTTTTTTGTTTTTTTTTACACGATTTTAAGGTTTTCTCTGCAATCATGAATAAATAAATTATTTTGGAATTTTTAAAGTATAATATCTTTACGCTCGGTCAGCGGGAAGCCATTGCTGTCAACAGTTTGGACGAGTCGTTACTGAGCGTTACTGAGAAAATGATGATACACATCATTTGCGACTACTGTAATTTGAATTTTGAGTTACACGAAATTTCTGACGGACGGACAAGGAAATTATTATGTTTGATTGCGATCACTGTGTAGAGGTACGCCGCGGACCCAGCGCCATGTGGCTCGCCTTGCGATGCGCGAATGGAATACATTGACTCGAATGCTGCTGCTGTTGGATTATTGCCGAGTGGCATATGGATTATTGCGGGTAGGTAGCATGTGAAGATTGCCGAAAGGTTGATTACCCCAGTTTGAAGTCGGTAGACCGTTTCCAACATGATTGACGACGACGACCTTCTCGGAGATTTTACGAGCATCGCAAATGTGATTTTCGATTCCAAATAATATCGTCTAAATACAGTGCAATGCTTTATCCATAGTGTAATAAAATAGCTATTTTTATTACACGTGTATGTTTTTTTTCTATCGTAAACTCTAGCGTATCTAAATTACATACCTATTTGTTAATTCAAAAAGCTTGTAATCTTGACGTCAATATGCAGGTCTTTTTCTAATTCCTTTAGTCACTATTTCAACAACATTTTTATGATAGTTTTGGTGATTACATACAGGATAGAATGATTTTTATGGTGCGTGCACAAAGATGACATTTTGAGTTTTCATTTCATAGATTCGTCGGTTGATATTTTAACTTTAACTTTAGGCACCACGACAAACGCGCAGGACAAAGCCGCGAAAAACCACCCCGCGCAAAACAATCCCTAACAAAATTATTATAATTAACCTAACGTAATCACATTGAAATCATAGTAGAAGGACTATAATTTCAATGGTATTATAATGACTATGCCTCAAAATGTAAAAACGTTAAATTAAATAAAAACTGCGAGCATTAATGCGGATAAGTTAAAGTATTTAAGAAGGTTGGAAAATAATTTAAAATAATTGGTAACTATTTCTCCCTGCAAGAGGCGTTCCGGGTTCAGGATCAAAGAACTGTAATTTAAAATTGCAACCTCACAATAAAAATGTGATTTCAAACAATATAGAAGTATAATTGTTCATTTATATGGTTGCCTAACTAAAACAAAATATCCACATTTCAATGGATTCCATTTTTTATTATATTTTATTAGATATTTTAGTTAATTAGAGGGTGATTACAAGGGATTAATAGGACAGAATTACAGGGGATAAAACATGTTAAATGTATTAATAGTTGTAATAATGAAATATTCTAAGAAAGCAGAACTGCGCGTGTTTAGAGAGATACACAGAAATCCTTTGGAATTTTATACTTCCATATATGTATAAGAAGAGATGATACGGGCCTAACGACAATTAATTTTATGAATAGACGCGATGATAGGTGGGTCAAGTTCAATGATAAAAGTGCATTTACTTCTAGATTCCTCATCTTATCTGACAATTATAACGGGAATAATAATTACTTTTCATTCTTTTGTAGAAGAGAAAGACGAAATGAGAGATTGCCTCCTGTGCCAGTGTCAGAATGTTGATTTATTGTACATAGCGCATCGCAATCTTGAATTATTTTGGTTGGTATTCATTAGATATTGTCCGGTTTAATTTTTAGGAAAGCAATTGTTTGTACTTCTGCTATTTATTGTTGTTGCAGTGTGAGCCCGTCAATAATGACGGGGGAAATCATTAAAAATACATAAATCAAAAAATATATGTTAGGTACCTACTTGTGAAAATATTTTATTCACGTAACAAATCAGAGGCAACTTTAAATAATACTTTTAAAAAATGTAAAATTTAATTCCGTTTATCTCCTTAACCCGCCATTGGTACATCATTGGTGACCCCGGTCTCACGCACCGGGATTTACAATGGAAGATTTTTCACAATATTTTATTTATTATTAATTTTTATTTTTAATTGTATGTTCTTTGACATTAAAACAAAAATATTTCATTAATCACAGCACGTTTATTATTTTTATAAAACGTTAAAATTTACTAACTTTTGAAACATGACTTTTTTAAATACGAGAAAACACAAAAATCAATATTTTTTTAAATAAGTTCTGTATTTTCAATATTTGGACACTAGGAAATTACATAAAATAAACAAAAAGTGGCATCCTTCCATCAAAAAATTACCAAAAATTTGATCTGAAAAATGACTATTCTTCAGTCAAACAGCTTCTGCAAGAAGGCAGTACATGCGGCTTCTTCAAGACACAAATATTTTTTGCACTTGTATTTGGTCTTTCTATTTTTTTCCATACACACTCCTAGCACCGGCCATTTCTTGATGGACCAACTACCCCGGGTACCTCATCTATCTTCAAAATTTCTGACTGTCTTTGTCTCATTGACCGTGGCAAGTTCAACTGCGTCTGTCGTTCTCTTATTTGAGGTTCAATCAATTTCATAGCCACATTCTTAATCAAGTGACGACGTTTAAGCTTTTACTTTTGGTTGTTAGCTATATTGATGTTTTTGACCTACAGGTGTATAAGGTGGTTGAACCTCGCTCTCCGAACCGAAGCTATGTTTTTCTCTTTATTCATATAGCCGTGCTAATTAATAATTCATTTTGTCTTAACAAACCCCCTTATACGTCGTAGAAAATTGGTACAAGTTCTTTTTGAATGAAATGAAAATATAAAAATATATTTTTTTGTTTAATCTATAATAATCTGAATATCTAACTGAATTAGTCTCTTTCTTTAAATCTAGATTGCATTACGTACAGACTGGGTGTTTGTTCCAATCCTTTCTAGCGATTCATTTCAACCCAAAAATAATTTTAACTAAAAGTTAAACTATTAGAAAATTCTAAATTCTCATTTTATTCCCCGCAACTTTACCAATGTTAGTATTTCAATAATTTATTCGATCTTCCTCAATTTCCAGATTTAATTGCTCAGTATACTATCTGAATCGACTTGTAAGTTCTTAAATTTATTTCGTCAAAATTTGAATATTGCCATCGCCATTTTGGTAACACGATTTTTACAAGCCGTCCGCGTCATGACGCCGTCCGCTGGCGGGTAATATCAAACTAATTTACTTACATATTACAATCCTTCACTCAATTCCTGCATTTGTCACAATATTGGCCTGTGTTGTCTTTTGTTTTTAGACCTCTCATTATGGATCGCGGCAAGTCAGATTCTTTCTACAGAAATGTAAGTCAAGAATGTCAAATGCGAGCATAAATTCATTTATGATTTTAATTAATTAATTAACTATCAATTTGACTGGAATTCACAAACGTATTAAAA